>JANVFT010000108.1:0-144547 GCA_028011325.1 Lentinula lateritia | reverse complement strand
TTCTGTACGTGTAGTTGTAAATACACCGTAACTTCACCAAATTTAAATGGAATATTTCTTGCTAAACCAAGAGTTTGATTTAATTTTCCACTTGCATCTTGCATTCGGATCGTGAATTCTGGATCCCAAGTAATCCCTAGACCTATAGCTATCAATCGGTCTATCACAACAATTTGTGAACCTTGGTCCAATACACTTTCAATCTCTTCATCTTTATTATTGATCTCAGGGGTAACAGCGCGTAATCCATTTGATTGGTTTGCCACTACCACTGGGTGATCATTATGATCTTCATATGCCACGCTTTGATTAGCAACTATGGCAATGTTCCTTCGTTCATCATCAATGGAAAGGTCTCGTAGAAAACTTTCCACGATGTCCTCCTGCACTATAGATCCCACAGGAATGTCATTACGGCTTTCAGTCAGGACTTCAAACATATCCGCCTGATCCTGCCAAAGATCTTCAATTCTAATGCATGTTTCAATCATCTGTACCCTAGATGGATCGTCCAAAATTTCAGTTTCTCCATCTTCGGATAAAGTTGATACATAGTTATTCGTTTTAGTCCTTGGACGGACTCTTCTATTGCGTATCTTACACATAATAATCTTTCTGATAGCAGGTGATAGAGCTGCTAATTCTGCTGTACTCAAATCAACTTTAGCATCGAATATCTTCTTTGCTATATCTTCTTCTACACCTGGTCTCGAGACTTCATTCCTAATTTTATAGGCTGGAGTATATCCATGACTATCAATTTGATTTGTCTGGTCTCTTGGTACCTTCGTAGGTGTATTAATTTGAATAGGACGATACGTCCTAGGTTGAACATGATCATACGGTCTATGTTCGCTATTAATTTGATTCATTGGTCTTGGCGAAGGAATTAATTTAATAGCATCTTCGTCATCCGATTCATCAACGTCTTCAATCGTGACTGAGGGCTTCTTCAAAGGCCGTGCTATGGACTTTGGAGCCTCAAATCTCACTGTTTTCTGATTTCCATTGGTCGTTTCAACCAATTTCCCTGGTAACAAACCTGGTTTCTTGGGTATATGCACCCCATCAAATACTAATCTTCTCGTGTTTTCATTAAATTGATTTTGTTTTGCTTTCTCACTTTCCTCCGGAGCTACAGCATTGGATCTTAAAGTTCTCATGGACCGATCCTGCTCCTTCATTGGAGTACTTATTTTTTTCCATTTGAACTATCTTGGTTGAACACACGAACATCGTCTTCTCGGTGTGCTTCCAAATTCCCAAGTCTATCTGATAGTTCCTCTATTTTTGTCATCCAAACAGCTAGATTGACGTTAGGATTCATCTGCTGGTCCATGACTTTATCATCTTCATCATCTTCCATGTTTGCAAAATAGGATTCAGCACGATCCCATCCCAAATCTTTTGCCATTTATTCAATCTTCTTGTATCGAGGTATATTTGGATCGTCTCGAGGCATTCTAGCGTTGTCTCTTAATTTGTAACGCTTCGAGTCACCTCCTTCAGGCATCATCCAACCTCTTTTCGTAAATTCTAGCAAGTGTGGACATTCATTCATAAAATGATCTGTCGACTTGCACAAGAAACATGCCCACTGAGTTCCATTCGAACTTCTCAGTGTCGTATTTCTTTCAAATCTATTAGATTGATTCGAAGAACCACTCGGTGGTATTGAATTAATCATTCCTTTAGCATTTTCTTTGGCCATCTGTGCCATTACTGCTGTTAACTGCGTCATAATGTCTGCTCCTTCTTTGAAGTGCGACTGTAATGATTTCACAGCTCTTATTTCTTTCATGTTCGCCTCCATGAGGTCTTTATTCAACGCAACCATTTGCTGTTGTTCTTCCGTCAATTCCCTTGGAATCAAACTTTCTAATTTAATTCCCAGTAGGTCTTTAAATTCGTCTTCTACTTTGGGTTTCAATGCTTAAAGATAGTTCCTATCTGTCTTGGGAACATCTGCAGCAAACGGCAAATTAATGTGTCCCCTACTGAATGAATTAGGGTTATTAATTGGTGGACTCAAAGAAGCAATGGAAAGTGTTTGATAGTAGTTATCAAATGAACTCCCAATCATATACTTCTCAGCCGCATTCATTACTTCGTCAATCTTGAAAGGGTCTTCCTTTCGTCTATCTGACATGGAAGTAACTGATACATCTTTCACAACTGTTTCTAGCACGCCTCTCCTTACTTTGGGAGTCATAGGTGCCAAGAACAATCTTACTGCATCACTATTTGTGATCATTTTTGGTTCGTCCATCAGCTTTTTCATTTCAGCATTGAAGAGGAGTCTGAAGATTCTCATCTTCTCCTGTTCACCTGCATCAATTGGATTAAATTGATGGACCAATTGTTCAAGCAATAATCTAGATCCTCTTTCGTCTCCTACAGATTGCGGAAACATATTCTTTAGATCCTTTTTAAATTGATCCCAATTCGGTGTCTTTACTGAATCAAAGACTCTTAATGCTTGTCTCGTTTTATAAGACGTCCATTCTAAAGCCAATCTCACTTTAGCCTCGTCAGATGTAATTCCTCCATGTTCAAATATGCTTTCGGTAGCTTCGAACCATGGTGTCAAGTCCATGCCTCGGGCCTCCACCTCGCCGCTTGGTATCCCGAAGATCTACCTTTTATTGTAATCTCTTCCTTATTGTTCTTTCTCGCTACACATATCCATTCACTCTAGTTCCTCCTTATTGTCTTTTACTTTACCCTGCAGGACTACACGTATAACTCCTAGTAGTTAGTCTGGCGCTCCGCCCCGTTGCGCCGCTCCGTAGATATAAATACTGCTTGTACACTACTGTAGTTCCTCAGTTTAATTATCAACTTAGATTCCCTCCTTCACTCTGTGCTCTCTAAGTCTTCAGGCTCAACGCCTAGAAGTACTCTCTCTACAGCCTTTGGACTTATAAGTTCTTTGGCTCGCTCCTCGTCATCGGCGATACCGCCGCTCCGACTTGGCTGCTACTTAGCTCCTCCCTTCTACACTCTCGACCTTCGGGGACTAACGGCGTAACGGCGGTGTTGTTAATAACTTCACTACTGTCCCATTCGTCTTCCGTACTTAGACACTGTGTGACCTCTGGCACGGTTACATGGTGTGCATGATCTTAACAGTATAATTAAACTCAATCCGTTAACGTCGTACTGACACATCATTTTTTATGCCTCCGAAAACTCGAGCTCAATCCAGAGCTAATTCCGAAGAAAATACTTTCTTCACCACAGCCCAATCCTTCGCCCCTTTCTCCGAATCTATCTCAGCCATCGGTCAACCACGTCGCCGTAATCGCGGTTTCGGTCCAGCTACTGTTCCTACTATGTCAACTCTTCCTGAAGCCATGGAAGAAGATCAGCAATTTGAGTACAGCACTTTGTTTACCGGTGACGGACAACCTGTCCAAGTCCTGACCCCTCGCCGTGGACAACCCCCCGTGGTCGCTCCGGCTCGGGGCCGGTCTACTACTCGAATTGATTCTCCAATTCTCCAAGCCATCGCTCACCGTTCGGGTAAACAACCCCAACGAAGAGCAGCTTCTGAATCTCCTCATGACCCACCTCCTCACTTCGATTTGGATACTGGTGATCACGACGATCAAGACCCTCCTGTCGACCCCGATGACCCGGGCGCCGACAACAATCATGACGACCTGGATGACGATTCCGGCGGTTTACCGCGTGGTGAACCTGGTGACCCCAGTGGACCTGGTGGTCCTGGTGGTCCTGGTGGACCTGGTGGACCTCGTTCCTCCCACTCTCCTGACATCCCCAACGAGCAACGTGCTATGTTGGATCTCCTCTCGGGCTTTAAGGTTTCTATGGAAACCCTCGGCTCCGTTCTCGCCGCACTCGGCCGTCCCTCTGACAGCTCTGAATCCAAGAGCAAGGTCAAGGAGCCCGAGGTATTTGACGGTTCGGATCCCCGAAAACTCAAGACGTTCTTCGTCAATCTCGCCCTGGTCTTCAATGACCGTCCAAAGTACTTCACCGACCAGCGGAAGGTGAACTACACCCTTTCTTATCTCAGTGGGTCAGCCAAAGAATGGGTTGTCCCTGATATCCTCGACCCGGACTGTTAAGATCATGCACACCGTGTAACCGTGCCAGAGGTCACACAGTGTCTAAGTGCGGAATACGAATGGGACAGTAGTGAAGTTATTAACAACACCGCCGTTACGCCGTATGTCCCTGGAGGTCGAGAGTATAGAAGAGAGGAGCTGAGTAGCAGCCACGTCTGAGCGGCGGTATCGCCGGTGACGAGGAGCGAACCAGAGAACGTGGAAGTCCTAAGGTAGAGTAGAGAGTACTTCAAGGCAGTGAGCCTGAAGACTTAGAGGAGCACAGAGTTAAAGAGGGAATCTAAGTCGATAATTAAACTGAGGAACTACAGTAGCGTACAAGCAGTATTTATACCTACGGAGCGGCGCAACGGTGCGGAGCGCCAGACTAGCTACTAGGAGTTATACGTGTAGTCCTGCAGGGTAAAGTAAAAGACAATAAGGAAGGACTAGAGTGAATGGGTATGTGTAGCGAGAAAGAACAATAAAGAGGAGATTACAATAAAGGTAGATCTTCGGAATACCGAGCGGCGAAGTGGAGGCCCGAGGCATGGGCTTGACACGGACCTCGACTCGCTGCCGGCCTGGACGTCGTCCTTTACGGCCCTTGTAAAGGAGCTACAGGACAATTTCGGCGTTTACGACGCCCAAGGCGAGGCCGAGGACGCCCTTGGTAACCTTAAGATGAAGGAAACCGAGAACATCCGGAAGTACAACATCTGGTTCAACACCCTGGCTGCTAGTACCAACTGGGATTCTGCCGCCCTGAAATGGGCTTATGGACGAGGCCTGGCTGAACGCATCAAGGACGAAATGGCGCGGTTGCCCGAACCGGCGACGCTCGCCGCTTATCGTCTAGAAGTTCTTCGCATTGACAACCGTTATTGGAAGCGCGAAGAAACCAAGAAGCGTGAGGCTGGTAAGCCATTTATTGCTCGGAACCCGAAGAAGGGTTCCTCGGACTTCAAGACTGGTTCTACTAACCAGCACAACAATTCTCAGCCTTCGGGCTCTTCGGCACCGTTCACGCCGAAACCCAAACCCTTCTCTGGTGGTAAGCCTAACAACAATGGTAAGCCCCAGAACTCTTCGAATTCCGGCCAATCCGGCGGTCAGCGCCCCGCATTCAACCATCTAGGAGCAGATGGTAAAGTACTTCCCTCTGAACGGGAAAGAAGGATGAAGAACAACCTTTGTCTCTTCTGCGGTGGTAAGCATCAGATTGCTGACTGCAATAAGCGAAAGGCCCGAGAATCGAAGGGCCGCGCTGCCGAGGTTGAAGAAACCCCCGAAGCAACCATCGAGGTTGTTGAAGAGGATTCGGAAAACTAGTCCGCAGCTCTTGTTCCCCGGTACAAAACGGGAGCTGCGTTGATCAGGTTCGTACCTCACCTGGGGAGTTATATCTCAACGCGTCCGCTCTTTCTTCCATTGAACGCTCTCTTGTAATATCTTTGACTACTGAATTCTCGCTATCTGATTCGGCCGCGCCGGCCGAACCCATTTCTGCTCTTCTCAAATTTCCTACTCTTGTTGATTCTGGTTCTACTGACTCTTTCATCGATACTCGTTATGTTTCTCAGAACTCTATTCCTACGACCAAAATTTCTCCTGTTAATCTTCGTCTTTTTGATGGTTCATTATCTTCTAAACCCATTACCGATATGGCGAATATCGCCGTTCGGTTCCCTTCCGGCGAGCTGCTTCTATTACCCTTTTATGTTACTCATTTAGATTCATCTTGTAAAGCAGTATTAGGTTACAGTTTCTTATCCCGCTACAATCCGTTGATTGACTGGGCATCTCGAAACATTACGTTCCGTAACACTTCACATCTTGATTCTCCACAGACGTCTGTGCCTTCTGCTATCAACCCTGTTGTTGCAAAGGTCGCTGTTCCACTACCGGAACCTTCGCCGTCGGTTTCACCGACAATTCTGGAGACCCCTTCTGGGGACTCACCTCGCTCCCGCTCTCGGACTTCACGGGCCAAGCCCCTTTCGTCCAAATTTCCCTTTGAACCCATCTATTCTTATCCTACGGTCTCTCAATTTGCTGCTCAGCTGGAAACTCCCGAGGTCGACATTGCACTGGTGAGTGCTGCAGTCTTTAACAGGGCTTGCAAGGACGCTGGTATGGAACCTATACTTCTTCGTGCTATCCACTCGAGCCGGCCGCTCCTCCATCGCTCCTACTATCCCTCCACTTCCTCTCTCTATCCCAGCAGAGTATGCTGAGTTCGCAGACGTCTTCGACGAGATTGCTGCAGATTCACTTCCTGAACACAGACCCTACAACCTGAAGATTGACTTGGAAGAAGGCGCTTCGCCGCCTCTTGGCCGTATTTACCCTTTGTCTGAAAAGGAGTTAGTCGCCCTTAAAGACTTTATTGACAAACAGCTGGCTACTGGTGCCATCACCCCATCATCCTCTCCTCACGGCGCTCCGGTCCTTTTTGTCCCGAAGAAAGACGGCAAACTTCGCCTTTGCGTCGACTTCCGTGGTCTCAATCGTATCACCAAAAAGGATCGTTACCCACTCCCACTCATTTCAGATCTTCTCGACGCTCCGAAAAGAGCTAAAATATACACCAAATTGGATCTCGCTCACGCCTATCATCTAGTCAGAATCGCTGAAGGTGATGAATGGAAGACCACCTTTCGGACCCGCTACGGCTCCTACGAATGGAAGGTTATGCCGTTCGGCCTTACGAACGCCCCTGCGGCCTTCCAGCGGTTTGTTAATGACATCTTCTCTGACATGCTCGATGTTTGTGTCATCGTCTATTTGGACGATATTCTGATCTATTCTGATACGCCAGAAGAACACCAAGAACACGTCAAGGAGGTTCTTCGGCGACTTCGCCATCATCGGCTTTACGCCAATCCCGAGAAGTGCGAATTCAATATGGATACTGTTGAGTATTTGGGTTATATTCTTTCTCCCGACGGATTAACCATGTCCAAGGAGAAAGTTCAGACAGTTCTAGAGTGGCCGGTCCCAAGGAAGGTTAAGGACATTCAGTCCTTCTTGGGTTTTGCAAATTTCTATCGTCGTTTCATTTATAACTATAGCGATATCGTTGTGCCGATGACTCGGCTTACCCGAAAAGGCGCTCCCTGGATCTGGGACAGCAGCTGTCAAGAGGCCTTCGAAAACCTCAAAATCGCTTTTACTTCTGCGCCGATACTGGCCCATTGGGAGCCGAATCGCCCACTTATCGTGGAGACCGACGCTTCCAATTACACCATTGCGGCTATTCTCTCCATCCAATATGCTGACGGTGAAATTCATCCTCTAGCCTTCCTTTCCAGAACGCTTCATGCGGCTGAACTCAACTACGATACTCACGACAAAGAGCTACTGGCCATCTTCGAGGCCTTTAAAGCTTGGCGTCATTATCTGGAAGGCTCGGGTGATCGGTGGACGTCGTCACCGATCACAAAAATCTTGAGTATTTTTCTACTACCAAGGTTCTCACACGCCGACAGGTCCGATGGTCAGAATTTTTACATCAATTTAATATGGTCATTCGCTTCCGGCCGGGGAAACTCGGCGAGAAACCCGACTCGATAACTAGACGCTGGGACGTCTACCCTAAAGAGGGGGATATCGGCTACGCCCAAGTGAACCCTCATAACTTCCGTCCTATCTTTACTAACGAACAACTCACTGCGTCTCTTCGAGCTACCTTCTTGGAAGGCCCGGTTTTACGAGCCTCGATTATCATGGATATCGAAGCCCTCCACCAGGCTATCATCCTCGCCCTTCCCGCCGACCCGAGCTCCGTTGTTGGTTTGGAACTTGCAAAAGATCCTTCCAATGAACGTTGGAGCTTAGGTAGTGACAAGCTACTACGCCTTGACGACCGTATTTATGTCCCTAATCACGGCGATCTTCGCCTTCAAGTCCTCCGCTACTTTCATGATCATCCACTCTCCGGCCATTTCGGCCAGAACCGCACTCTAGAAGCTGTACGTCGTCAATACACCTGGCCAAGGTCAGAGACTTCGTCCGTGACTATGTCACCTCTTGCACTGTTTGTGGTCGCAACAAACCTCGCCGTCATCGGCCTTACGGGTTGTTGAAGCCTCTGCCGGTTCCGGTCCGACCATGGGATTCCATCTCCATGGACTTCATTGAGCAACTGCCAATGTCGAATGGCTATACGCTATCCTCGTTGTCGTGGATCGATCTTCCAAGCAAGCTATCTTTATTCCAACTTACGACACCATTACTTCTGAACAACTAGCTGAGCTTTTTGTTATTCACGTCTTCTCTAAGCATGGTGTCCCTAATCATGTTACTTCTGATCGTGGTTCCGAATTTGTTTCGGCGTTTTTCCGGGCTCTCGGTAAAGCGCTCTCCATGGAACTTCACTATACCTCTGGATACCATCCGGAAGCCGACGGGCAGACCGAGCGTGTCAATCAGACTCTCGAGCAGTACATCAGGATCTATTGTTCCTACCAACAAGATGACTGGTCGCCGCTACTTCCGATCGCCGAGTTCGCCTATAACAACGCTCCCAATGCTTCCACAGGTATTACTCCATTCTTTGCTAACAAAGGATACCACCCAAATATCACCGTTCGGCCCGAGGTCGACATGAAGTCTGATCTTGCTAGAGACTTTGTCGTCAACCTTGATGAACTCCACGCTTTCCTTCGAGAGGAAATCCTTTTAGCTCAGTCTCGATACAAGGAACAAGCTGACAGGAAAAGAATCTCGCATCCGGAGTTTCCGATCGGCTCCGAAGTATTTGTTCTTGCTAAGCATATTCGCTTTACTCGTCCTACTGAAAAATTCTCTGAAAAATATCTTGGTCCTTTCAAGGTCATCAGTCGACCTGGTACCTTGTCTTATGAACTCAAGCTCCCGGACTACCTTCGCCGAATTCACCCGGTTTTCCACGTCTCACAGCTGGAGCCGGTTACGCCGAATCCATTTCCGAATCGAACCCAATCTCCTCCACCTCCAATCGAAGTTGATGGTGAAGAGGAGTACAACGTTGCCGAAATCCTTGACTCCAAGCTGGACAAAAGGTACAAACGTTGTCCTCTACGTTATTACATTCGGTGGGCCGGTTACGAAGGTACCGACGATGAGTTCTCTTGGGTTGCTGCTGATGAATTACACGCTGACGAACTTGTACCGGCATTTCACGCCCGATACCCTCACAAGCCTGGACCTTGATCACAAAAAATCATTCTACTACTTTCCCCGTTTTTGCCGCGCTCCGCCAAAGTTTACTTTGTGCGTTTAGAGGATAAACACAATGATAGCAAATTGAGTGTTTATCTCTTTCTCTTAATCGTGTGTTCTATTTCTCGATTCACTGTTCACTTATATTTTCATTTACACTAAGCTACTTATACTTCCAAAACTAATTATTTCTTACGCCGCTCGACGGCCCATTCGCTTTCTGATTCAAATTCGCGTTAATATTTTTTTATATACAAAAGCAAAAGAAAATAATGAAAGGAAGACAGGAGGCCACAAGAAAACTACAAGAAATACAAGAAGGCCGAGAGGCCGATGTCCGATGTCCGTTGCTCTACTCCTCCCTCTCCTTTCCTTTCTCCGACCGGGCCTTCTTCGGCGCCGGTTCGTCTCCTTCCTCTCCTCCTCCCACTTCCACTTCCACTTCCACTTCTTCTCCCTCTTTCTCCATCTCCCCTTCAATCTCCTGCTCTTCTTCTTCATCACTGTCTACTACCCTTCGCCTTTTCTTCGATACTCCCGATGGTCCGGCCTCTGGTAGTTCCGGTGGCGTCCTCCTCCTTCTAGCGGCGTCCGTGATAAGCCAGTCCAACTTGCGATTGAAGTGGCGATGGTAGGTATTCGCTTTTACCTGACCATCCCGGAGTTGTCGATTATCCGCGAGAAGCTGCGCTACCTGGCTTTCTAGTACCGCCAGGCGCTCACCGGTCGGCTGCCCTCCGCCCTCTCGCTTGACCGTTGAAGGCCTCCCGGAATACGAGCATTTGACCTTCGCGTCGTGGCAGGGTTTACAAATAATGGAGCTTCTCTTGCCAGCCTGCATCTGGCAAGAGAGTTTCTTGGTTCGGCACCACTCGCAAGGCGCCCGGTCGTCCTCGTCGTCGTCATCGTCACCGTCACCGCCGTCATCCGGATCATCGTCCATGGGCTGGAAATCGGGTGGTTAGTATAAGAAGGGGGTCCAGGGTTACTGAATACTCACCGGGGCCCTTGCCTTTCCTTTCTCCTTCTCCTTTCTAATTTCCACCACCGGCCTCCGAGGAGACCTCGAATCCTCCCCAAGGGAAGAGCCACGCCGACTTCGAGCTGTGGCCGCCTCCGCCATCCGCTTTCTCCTCTCCTCCCTTGCAGCGGCCTGCGCCCGCTCCTCCTCCTTCGCCTTCCGGGCCGCCTCTTCTTCGGCCTTTTGTCTAGCAGCCGCCGCTGCCTTCCTTTCCTTCACCCTACGAACCTTCTCCTCTGCCTTTCTAATGATCTCCTCTTCGTCTTCATCCAAGTCTTCGTCCTCGAGGGGGTTGGGTTGGGCGGGTGTTAAAGGAATTCGACAAAACCCCGAAGGGCCGGCGGTGGAGGACGAAGTGGTGGTTTGGGTGCGACTAGCTGACATATGGACTTAGGAAGATTTGGGAAAGTTAGGGCCACAGCGGCAAAACCTGGCCCTTTTTATAGGGACAAAATGGCGCACGGACCAGCGAACATTTTTCTTCAAATTGTACTTGGTCTACGGTGCACCGAAAATTCTCTGGGATGACTAACCACAATCCCCGGCGCCAACGGCTTTTGAAAATTTTTCTGCATTATACTGTTAAGATCATGCACACTGTGTAACCGTGCCAAAGGTCACAGAGTGTCTAAGTGCGGAAGACAAGTGGGACAGTGGTGAAGTTATTAACAACACCGCCGTTACGCTGTTAGTCCCCGGAGGTCAAGAGTATAAGAGGGAGGAGCTAAGTAGCAGCCACGTCGGAGCGGCGGTATCGCCGATGACGAGGAGCAAACCAAAGAACGTATAAGTCCTAAGGTAGAGTGGAGTGTACTTCAAGGCAGTGAGCCTGAAGACTTAGAGGAGTACAGAGTAAAGGAGGGAATCTAAGTCGATAATTAAACTGAGGAACTACGGTAGCGTACAAGCAGTATTTATATCTACGGAGCGGCGCAGCGGTGCGGAGCGCCAGACTAACTACTAGGAGTTATACATGTAGTCCTGCAGGGTAAAGTAAAAGACAATAAGGAGGGACTAGGATGAATGGGTATGTGTAGTGAGAAAGAACAATAAGGAGAGATTACAATAAAAGGTGGATCTTTGGGATACCGAGCGGCAAAGTGGAGGCCCGAGGCATGGACTTGACAGTATCCCCCTCTTAGGCTTGAGCCCTCGAAAGCCATTAATACCGGGAGTTGATTTGTCACCAAGGAAAAAATTTTAAAGGCCGTCAGCATCGGGAATTTGGCCCATCAGTCAGCAGGAAAAATTTCAAAAGCCGTTGGTACCGGGAATTGGCGTTAGTCATCAATGAAAATTTTCGGTTCACTGTACACCAAACACAATTCGAAGGAAAATTTTCGCTGGTCCGTGCGCCGTTTTGTCCCTATAAAAAGGGCCAGGTTTTGCCGCTGTGGCCCTAACTTTTCCCACTTTTCCTAAGTCCATCAGGATGACGACAAGCCGTACAACTACTACCACCGCCCCACCCCAGTCCAACACCTCTTCTCGTCCTGCCGATCCCTCGAGCCCCGGCGCCCCACTCGATGACGACGAAGACGCCATTATGCAGGAGGCTCTGGCAAGAGTCGAACACCTGAAGGTGCGAAAGGCGGAAGAAGCCGCTCGCAAGAAGGCTGAGGAGGAGGAAGCTCGTAAGGCGGTGGAAAAGGCGCGGGAGAAGGCTGCAGCAAAGGAGCGGAGGAAGAGGATGGCAGAGGCGGCCACCGCCCGCAGTCGGCGGGGGTCCTCGCCAGGAGGAGCTTCGACGTCTTCTCGGAGGCCCGTGGTGGAGATCCAGAGGGAGAAAGGCAAGGGGAAGGCAAAACCTCAGGTGAGTACTGCTTCCCTTTATTACCACCTTTATTAATTCCGGTTTCTTAGGCTGTCGGTGGGGACCCCGATGACGGCGACAATGACGAGGAGGACGAGGACGAACGGGCTCCTTGCGAGAGATGCAGGAGCAAGAAGATCTCTTGTCAGATGCAGGCTGGCAAGAGAAGTTCCATCATATGCAAACCCTGTCACGACGCAAAAGTGAAATGCTCGTACTCCGGACGGTCGTCCACGGTAAAACGAGAGGGAGGTTCCAACCCCACCAGTGAACGCCTGGCTGTCCTTGAGAGCCAGGTAGCCCAGCTTCTCGCCAATAATCGGCAACTTCGCGATGACCACGTCAAGGTCAACACTTACCACCGACACTTTAACCGCAAGTTGGATTGGCTGATTACGGACGCTGCAAGGAGGAGGAAAACTCCACCGGAGTTGCCAGAAGCCGGGCCGTCGGGTGTGTCGAAGAAGAGAAGAAGGATGGTTGACAGTGACGAGGAAGAGGAGATGGAGAAGGAGAAGGAGGAAGTAGAGGTGGAAGTGGAAGTAGTGGAAATAGAGGAGGAAGGGGAAGAGGAGAGAGGCGAACCGGCGCTGAAGAAGGCCCGGTCGGAGAAAGGGAAGGAGAGAGCAGAGGAGTAGAGTAGTGTACAGACAACGGACCTCGGCCCTTCGGCCAAAATCTTGTAACCTTCTTGTAGCCCTCTTGTCGTCCTGCCTCTTTTGTAATATTTTCTTTTGGACTTTGTATATAAAAATGTTCAACGCAATTTTGAAATCGGAGATCGAATGGGCCGCGAGGCGGCGTAAGAAATAATTAGTTTGAAGTATAGGTAGTTTAAGTGTAAATGAAACTATAAGTAAACAGTAGTTAAAGAAACCAAGATAACCAATTAAGAAAGGAGATAAACACTCAATTTGCTATCATTGTGTTTACCCTCTAGACACACGAAGTGAACTTCGGCGGAGCATGGCAAAAACGGAGGAAAGGAATAGGATGTTTTTGTGATCAAGGTCCAGGCTTGTGAGGGTATCGGGCGTGGAATGCCGGTACCAGTTCGTCAGCATGCAATTCATCAGCAGCAACCCAAGAAAACTCATCGTCGGTACCTTCGTAACCGGCCCACCGAATGTAATAACGTAGAGGACAACGTTTATACCTTCTGTCTAGTTTGGAGTCCAGGATTTCGGCAATGTTATACTCCTCTTCACCATCAACTTCAATTGGAGGTGGAGGAGATTGAGTACGATTCGGGAATGGGTTTGGCGTAACCGGCTCCAGCTGTGAGACGTGGAACACCGGGTGAATTCGGCGAAGATAGTCCGGGAGCTTGAGTTCGTAAGACAGAGTACCAGGTCGACTGATGACCTTGAAAGGACCAAGATATTTTTCAGAGAATTTTTCAGTAGGACGAGTAGAGCGAATATGCTTAGCAAGAACAAATACTTCGGAGCCGATCGGGAACTCCGGGTGCGAGATTCTTTTCCTGTCAGCTTGTTCCTTGTAACGAGACTGAGCTAAAAGGATTTCCTCTCGAAGGAAAGCGTGGAGTTCATCAAGGTTGACGACGAAGTCTCTAGCAAGATCAGACTTCATGTCAACCTCGGGCCGAACGGTGATATTTGGGTGGTATCCTTTGTTAGCAAAGAATGGAGTAATACCTGTGGAAGCATTGGGAGCGTTGTTATAGGCGAACTCGGCGATCGGAAGTAGCGGCGACCAGTCATCTTGTTGGTAGGAACAATAGATCCTGATGTACTGCTCGAGAGTCTGATTGACACGCTCGGTCTGCCCGTCGGCTTCCGGATGATATCCAGAGGTATAATGAAGTTCCATGGAGAGCGCTTTACCAAGAGCCCGGAAAAACGCCGAAACAAATTCAGAACCACGATCAGAAGTGACATGATTAGGGACACCATGTTTAGAAAGACATGAATAACAAAAAGCTCAGCTAATTGTTCGGAAGTAATGGTGTCGTGAGTTGGAATGAAGATAGCTTGTTTGGACGATCGATCCACGACGACGAGGATAGCTGTATAGCCATTCGACATTGGCAGTTGCTCAATGAAGTCCATGGAGATGGAATCCCATGGTCGGACCGGACCGGCAGAGGCTTCAACAACCCGTAAGGCCGGTGACGGCGAGGTTTGTTGCGACCACAAACAGTGCAAGAGGTGACATAGTCACGGACGAAGTCTCTGACCTTGGGCCAGGTGTATTGACGACGTACAGCTTCTAGAGTTCGGTTCTGGCCGAAATGGCCGGAGAGTGGATGATCATGAAAGTAACGGAGGACTTGAAGGCGAAGGTCGCCGTGATTAGGAACATAAATACGGTCGTCAAGGCGTAGTAGCTTGTCACTACCTAAGCTCCAACGTTCATTGGAAGGATCTTTTGCAAGTTCCAAACCAACAACGGAGCTCAGGTCGGCGGGAAGGGCGAGATGATTGCTTGGTGTAAGGCTTCGATATCCATGATAATCAAGGCTCGTAAAACCGGGCCTTCTAGGAAGGTAGCTTGAAGAGACGCAGTGAGTTGTTCGTTAGTAAAGATAGGACGGAAGTTATGAGGGTTCACTTGGGCATAGCCGATATCCCCCTCTTTAGGGTAGACGTCCCAGCGTCTAGTTATTGAGTCGGGTTTCTCACCGAGTTTCCCCGGTCAGAAGCGAATGACCATATTAAATGATGTAAAAATTCTGACCATCGGACCTGTCGGCGGGTGAGAACCTTGGTAGTAGAAAAATACTCAAGATTTTTGTGATCGGTGACGACGTCCACCGGATCACCTGAGCCTTCTAGATAGTGACGCCAAGCTTTAAAGGCCTCGAAGATGGCCAGTAGCTCTTTGTCGTGAGTATCGTAGTTGAGTTCAGCCGCATGAAGCGTTCTGGAAAGGAAGGCTAGAGGATGAATTTCACCGTCAGCATATTGGATGGAAAGAATCGCCGCAATGGCGTAGTCAGAAGCGTCGGTCTCCACGATAAGTGGGCGATTCGGCTCCCAATGGGCCAGTATCGGCGCAGAAGTAAAAGCGATTTTGAGGTTCTCGAAGGCCTCTTGACAGCTGCTGTCCCAGATCCAGGGAGTGCCTTTTCGGGTAAGCCAAGTCATCAGCACAACGATATCGCTATAATTATAAATGAAACGATGATAGAAATTTGCAAAACCCAAGAAGGACTGAATGTCCTTAACCTTCCTCGGGACCGGCCACTCTAGAACTGTCTGGACTTTCTCTTTGGACATGGTTAATCCGTCGGGAGAAAGAATGTAACCCAAATACTCAACAGTATCCATATTGAATTCGCACTTCTCGGGATTGGCGTAAAGCCGATGATGGCGAAGTCGCCGAAGAACCTCCTTGACGTGTTCTTGGTGTTCTTCTGGCGTATCAGAATAGATCAGAATATCGTCCAAATAGACGATGACACAAACATCGAGCATGTCAGAGAAGATGTCATTAACAAACCGCTGGAAGGCCGCAGGGGCGTTCGTAAGGCCGAACGGCATAACCTTCCATTCATAGGAGCCGTAGCGGGTCCGAAAGGTGGTTTTCCATTCAATTCATCACCTTCAGCAATTCTGACCAGATGATAAGCATGAGCGAGATCCAATTTGGTGTATATTTTAGCTCTTTCCGGAGCGTCGAGAAGATCTGATATGAGTGGGAGTGGGTAGCGATCCTTTTTGGTAATATGATTGAGTCCACGGAAATCGATGCAAAGGCGAAGTTTGCCGTCTTTCTTCAGGACAAAAAGGACCGGAGCGCCGTGAGGAGAGGATGATGGGGTGATGGCACCAGTAGCCAGCTGTTTGTCAATAAAGTCTTTAAGGGCGACTAACTCCTTTTCAGACAAAGGATAAATACGGCCGAGGGCGGCGAAGCGCCCTCTTCCAAGTCAATCTTCAAGTCGTAGGGTCTGTGTTCAGGAAGTGAATCTGCAGCAATCTCGTCGAAGACGTCTGCAAACTCAGCATACTCTGCTGGGATGGAAGGAGGAAGTGGAGGGACAGTAGGAGCGGTGGAGGAGCGGTCGGCGGCGCGGGCCGCGACCTCAGAGTGAATAGCACGAAGGAGTATGGGTTCATACCAGCGTCCTTGCAAGCCCTATTAAAGACTGCAGCACTTACCAGTGCAATGTCGACCTCGGGAGTTTCCAGCTGAGCAGCGAATTGAGAGACCGTAGGATAAGAGTAGATGGGTTCAAAGGGAAATTTGGACGAAAGGGGCTTGGCCCGTGAAGTCCGAGAGCGAGAGCGAGAGCGAAGTGAGTCCCCAGAAGGGGTCTCCAGAATTGTCGGTGTAACCGACGGCGAGAGTTCCGGTAGCGGAACGGCGACCTTTGCAACAACAGGGTTGATAGCAGAAGGCACAGACGTCTGTGGAGAATCAAGATGTGAAGTGTTACGGAACGTAATGTTTCGAGATGCCCAGTCAATCAACGGATTGTAGCGGGATAAGAAACTGTAACCTAGTACTGCTTTACAGGATGAATCTAAATGAGTAACATAAAAGGGCAATAGAAGCAGCTCGCCGGAAGGAAACCGAACGGCGATATTCGCCATATTGGTAATGGGTTTAGAAGATAATGGACCATCAAAAAGACAAAGATTAACAGGAGAGATTTTGGTCGTAGGAATAGAGTTCTGAGAAACATAACAAGTATCAATGAAAGAGTCAGTAGAACCAGAATCAACAAGAGTAGGAAATTTAAGAAGAGCAGAGATGGGTTCGGCCGGTGCGGCCGAATCGGATAACGAGAATTCAGTAGATAAAGAGATTACAAGAGAGCGTTCAATAGAAGAAAGAGCGGACGCATTGAGATATAACTCCCCAGGTGAGGTACGAACCTGATCAACGCAGCTCCCGTTTTGTACCGGGGAACAAGAGCTGCGGATTAGTTTTCCGAATCCTCTTCAACAACCTCAATGGTTGCTTCGGGGCTTTCTTCAACCTCGGCAGCGCGGCCCTTCGATTCCCGAGCCTTTCGCTTAGTGCAGTCAGCAATCTGATGCTTTCCACCGCAGAAGAGACAAAGATTGTTCTTCATCCTTCTTTCCCGTTCGGAGGGAAGTACCTTACCATCTGCTCCTAGATGGTTGAACGCGGGGCGCTGACCGCCGGATTGGCCGGAATTCGAAGAATTCTGGAGCTTACCATTGTTGTTAGGCTTACCACCAGAGAAGGGTTGGGGTTTCGGCGTGAACAGCGCTGAAGTACCCGAAGGCTGAGAATTGTTGTGCTGGTTAGTAGAACCAGTCTTGAAATCCGAGGAACCCTTCTTCGGGTTCCGAGCAATAAAAGGCTTACCAGCCTCACGCTTCTTAGTTTCTTCGCGCTTCCAGTAACGGTTGTCAATACGAAGAACTTCTAGACAATAAGCGGCAAGTGTCGCCGGTTCGGACAAACGCGCCATTTCGTCCTTGATGCGTTCAGCCAGGCCTCGTCCATAAGCCCATTTCAGGGCGGCAGAATCCCAGTTGGTACTAGCAGCCAGGGTGTTGAACCGGATGTTCTCGGTTTCCTTCATCTTAAGGTTACCAAGGGCGTCCTTGGCCTCGCCTTGGGCGTCGTAAACGCCGAAGTTGTCCTGTAGCTCTTTTACAAGGGCCGTGAAGGACGACGTCCAGGCCGGCAGCGAGTCGAGGTCCGGGTCGAGGATGTCAGGGACAAACCATTCTTTGGCTGACCCACTGAGATAGGAAAGAGTATAATTCACCTTCCTTTGGTCGGTGAAGTACTTTGGACGGTCATTGAAGACCAGAGCAAGATTGACGAAGAACGTCTTAAGTTTTCGGGGGTCCAAGCCGTTGAATACCTCGGGCTCCTTGACCTTGCTCTTAGATTCAGAGCTGTCAGAGGGACAGCCGAGTGCAGCGAGAACAGTACCGAGGGTTTCCATAGAAACCTTAAACCCCGAGAGGAGATCCAACATAGCACGTTGCTCGTTGGGGATGTCAGGAGAGTTGGAGGAACGAGATCCACCAGGTCCACTGGGGTCACCAGGCTCACCACGCGGTAAACCGCCGGAGTCGTCATCCAGGTCATCATGATTATTGTCGACGCCCGGGTCATCGGGGTCGACAGGAGGGTCTTGATCGTCGTGATCACCAGTATCCAAATCGAAGTGAGGAGGTGGGTCACGAGGAGATTGGGAAGCAGCTCTGCGTTGGGGTTGTTTCCCCGTACGGCGAGCTATGGCTTGGAGGATGGGAGAATCAATTCGAGTAGTAGATCGGCCCCAAGCCGGAGTGACCACGGGGGGTTGTCCACGGCAAGGGGTCAAGACTTGGACAGGTTGTCTGTCACTAGTAAACAGGGTACTATACTCAAATTGTTGTTCTTCCTCCATGGCTTCAGGAAGAGTCAATGTAGTTGGAACTGTGGCTGGACCGAAACCGCGATTACGGCGACGTGGCTGACCGATGGCAGAGATGGATTCGGTAAAAGGGGCGAAGGATTGGGCTGTTGTGAAGAAAGTATTTTCTTCGGAATTAGCTCTAGATTGAGCTCGGGTTTTCGGAGGCATAAAAAATGATATTGTCAGTACGACGTTAACGGATTGAGTTTAATTATACTGTTAAGATCATGCACACTGTGTAACCGTGCCAAAGGTCACAGAGTGTCTAAGTGCGGAAGACAAGTGGGACAGTGGTGAAGTTATTAACAACACCGCCGTTACGCCGTCAGTCCCCGGAGGTCAAGAGTATAAGAGGGAGGAGCTAAGTAGCAGCCACGTCGGAGCGGCGGTATCGCCGATGACGAGGAGCGAACCAAAGAACGTATAAGTCCTAAGGTAGAGTGGAGTGTACTTCAAGGCAGTGAGCCTGAAGACTTAGAGGAGTACAGAGTAAAGGAGGGAATCTAAGTCGATAATTAAAATGAGGAACTACGGTAGCGTACAAGCAGTATTTATATCTACGGAGCGGCGCAGCGGTGCGGAGCGCCAGACTAACTACTAGGAGTTATACATGTAGTCCTGCAGGGTAAAGTAAAAGACAATAAGGAGGGACTAGGATGAATGGGTATGTGTAGTGAGAAAGAACAATAAGGAGAGATTACAATAAAAGGTGGATCTTCGGGATACCGAGCGGCGAAGTGGAGGCCCGAGGCATGGACTTGACAGAAACAGAACTTCCACGCGATGCTTCCGTCGGTATTTGAGAAGAGGATGGACGACTGGATTCGTTCGTAGGGTTTAATAGGGATGTTCGAGCTGATGTGCCGAACGTGGATCTCCCAAATACAACTCCTGCTTTACGATATTCTTCCGGTGTCAATACTCCTGCTTTCTCCGAATTCTTCGAAGTACGCGGTCTTCCTGATGAACTAATGTTGACAGTTCACAGAAATGGTATCACAAAGATCAACACACTTCTACCAAATAATCGAATATAATCCAAACAAACGTTCAATTTAATTTATCAAGCTAATTGTAGCTTCAAAACCACCCCTCGCGGTGGGCTCCAGATAACGAGCTTGCCTCATTTTTGTGTGAAAGAGAAAGGAAGGAATCTAATGAGCACTCCAACCAACCAATCTAATACACAATATGCGAGTTCACTGCTATCAAATTTATTTAATAGCAAGGGGTAGCATTGGCAAAGGTTCCGCAAAGCTTTGAGAGCTAAGTAAGAAGCTTTAATCAATTAATTTGAATCGTTCTAAGGATTCGATATATTCCTTTGATCAAGGTAGGTTCAGCATGATTCGTGCTTGGGTTGTATTGATTTGGGTATATCAAGAATTGGGGGTTTGAATCAAAGTAAATTAAAACCGAAACACACAGACCCCTACGGAGGGCTAGAACTATGTGCTGGCACAACCACACAGCGTGATTTGCCCTTAAGACCAACAACTGATCCTAAGTTCGAAGGATACCCAACAACTGGATATACTTCTCGCAGTCACAAGGAGCAGAACACAATGTTCCTATACTCACAAGTGCCGGGCCCGAATGGCTGCTAGCGAAGAGGCTTCAGTCTGGCGGGAGTGTGTCTTTCCTTTTTACGGATTAGCACTGCAACGTTGTCCCAAAATCACTTGTATTCCAGATACATCGGATCGCTATTTATACATACAGAATATAGAGTTGCACAGTACAATTAATTTAATACAATAAACGTTCGGAACCGCCAGGAAACTTCTACAACCGGTCAGATACTATTTAATTTTGAATCTTCATGTCCTTATTTGGTCCACAATGGTTCCAAGATTCAAGTATACCTCCAAACATAGGTAGGTACTTCGTTATTCATTTAATTTAATTGTTTTGGAGAATGACTCGAATAGTGTTCAACCGTCACTGCGGTTTAACACTTACTTCGATCGTTTGTCACCTCGTCCGGAGGCAAATCAGCTCTCCTCGATTCTAATCCTATCAATCTGATTCATCTGGATTAAACTAATTGCTTCTCTCTTTCAATAGACACCCATTGTGCCTATACTCTATCAAGGGAGTTACGCATAGTATTCATTTAATTGCATTCTTCAATATTTTCTACGTCAGGACTCTTTGACATTCATTTGATATGTCTTCGGAGCCTCGCAGTCTTTCAATCGTTCTTCTAGTCATTTTCCTCAATCATGCAACCGTATTGGTCTATTAGACTAAATTGCAGTCTTTTAGATCAATGCATGATCTCGTTCTAGAAGGAGTATTTGATGATTCCTGAGTTCTAGAAAGTCATTTCGAGTCAATCCTCGGTTCATGGTCACTTGAGTAAGTTCTTCCAAACTCCTGCCAGTGTAAGGTCCAATAAGAATACCCTTGGTATGTCATACGTGAATGGTCATCCTTCGGATGTAGTCCAAGTCTGGTATAATCCTGCTTGACAAACAGGTAGACTGCTATCCAAAGGTAGTATCAGGGATGGGTAAACTAACCAACTTGTGGCAGTATGGGTATATGGTCCCTTCAACTTATTAGACTGATTCAGTATTGACTTTAACTGTCAATCTGGGTCTTAATTACAGTCCTCTTGATACAAATCTATACGTGAAAATGTCACAATTCACAGCATAGACGTCTAGCCAAAATTTAGGCGTGTCATCGGAGCGGCAGTAATGTCGGCAATGGGGAGCAAACCAAAGAACTTATAAGTTCTAAGGTCAGAATAAGGACGACTTCAAAGCGACGAGCCTGAAGACTTAAGACAAGAGAGGACAATCTAAGTTGGAAAGGGTAATCTAGGTTGATAATTAAACTGAGGACTACAGTATCATACAGGCAGTATTTATATCTATGGATCAGTGCATCAGGGCGGAGTGCCAGACTAACTACTAGGAGTTATACATATAGTACCTGCAGGGTAGAGAATAAGACAATAAGAGGAAACTAGGATGAAAGGATTTGTGTAGTGAGAAAGAACAATAAGGAGAAGATTACAATAAGTGGTAGAGCTTTGGGGGGCCGACCCTGGTGAAAGGTGCTGGGCATGGACTTGACAGGTCTCCAGTTTTCCTCCCCGACCAGTTGCTTTGCATTGGGTAGTCTTGGTATATTTGGGATGCTTCCAAATGACATTTTTGTGAGTGCTCAAATTGAATTCTTTTATCACCAGTAATCTTTTCTTTTGCTCAGACTGCAAGTCTCATAATCTGTTAAGGTTTATCTACATGTGGGTTAGTTCGGCATCATAGTGCATATATTAAGGTTTAGCTCACCTCAGTTAGCAGTAAAGTAACTGAGGTGTTCAAGTGGCTTCGGTTGTGGTATAGTATAATGTGATAACACCATCTTGGGCTTTACATGTAATGGGATATCAGGGAGTGTTCGGGTACATATGGGTGAGCATGCGGAGTACATTCCCTCAACACTTAGATCACACAAAGTGGCATACTCGAACACCTCAGTTGCTACTATATTAACTGATGTGAGCCTCGAGTATGCATAGTATACATGGTACCAACTCATCATAGATTGATCTTACTTCAACAGTACTTATTCCATGTTTGTGTAGTATAGTTCACAGAATTCCAGCACAATGTACTAACCCCATGTTTTGGGAAGGTATGTATATGATGGTTTTCATCATTGGATAGTTAATGGCCTCTGGACATTGGTTGGAAAATAAGAAGGGGAACAAGAGAGAAGTGTCTAAGACTGTGCTAACTAGCAATCTTACAATCTTACCTATGGGATGCACTATGAGGTACACTAGAGTCCCTCTATCACTCTATACTGCACTAATTTTTGAATGATTTAGTAGAGAATTAATGTCAGGATCATGTTTTTGAGCTGGGCATTATTTTGAGCTCAAATTTGACTGCAATAACTTAGATGTACTTTCCTGAAAAATAGATTAAATATTTGGGAATAGTTTAGTGTATATGATAGATATTCCTCGTGAACGCAGCTATATTGAACGCGAACGCACTTATTTGAACGCAACGAACTTGAACGCAAATCCATCGGAACGCAGAACGCACCGGCGGAACGCAAAATTATACCGTCCGAATCCCGACTATCTACTGGTATCGAGTAAATAACTTACGAGTGCTATTGTTTTGCAATTAGTATTGGTGTTGTGGGTTTGTTTATGCATGAAACTCGTCGTCATGGTATAGAACAACGAGAGGAGTGAAGACAGTTGAAGCGAGGTGAGGAAAGAAATCGAAGGAATCATCTGCTTATAAGACAGACGGAAACAAGGGATGATGTGATTATTGCAAGATTATTATCTCATCTTCCAGCTCACCTTTGTTTCGCTCTGTCATTCAATTGTAAAGCGGAGAAGGAGAAGCTTGCGCTTGGGAATAGGAGGATTAGGGATATGTGAGAGACTAGAGTTTAAGGTTTAACAGCTCTACAACGTACATCCGGAGGACATATACTATATACCTATCCTATCTTGAGAAACCCGAAGAACTTCCGAAATCTG
The DNA here is from genome assembly GCA_028011325.1 of Lentinula lateritia. Taxonomy (NCBI): domain Eukaryota; kingdom Fungi; phylum Basidiomycota; class Agaricomycetes; order Agaricales; family Omphalotaceae; genus Lentinula; species Lentinula lateritia. Next base: position 121,555 of record JANVFT010000108.1, on the reverse strand, counting down.
AAAGGGGACTGCGGGGACTAGAAGTCGGTGTTCGTGGAATAACAATGAAGAAAAAACACTGGAGAAATTTTCACAACACTCCATACCGAAAGAATCATATGTATTCCAGAATCATATTGCGGCTCCGTCGCTGAGTTAAACAAAACTGTACATGTCCTATTCAACGCTTTGCAGCACATGCTGCCTCAATCTAAATACTCCTGCTGAACTAAATTTCATCGAGATGAATACCTTAGATGATTTTCCAATATAACACACCCTGGCGCTCAATTCGAAGGCCCCAAAACAGTCCGAAACTAGACTGCAATAATACTATTGCGGCTGGGAAGAGGGAGAACACACGGTAAGTTAGGAGCTAGGTTAGCCTTTGGCTCTTTGAGTGCACTCAATATGTTACGTGCGGGGCAAAGAGTAGCCGCAGACTAACGGACCATGTGTATGATATTTGCAGCCCCTCATGTCATGTTTTGAAAGAACCGCCAGAGATATAGAATATCGTTGAGCTGCGACTGCGGGTATTTGGGGAACAAAGCGCTGATACTTTCTCCATTTGAAGTCTCGGCGAATGGCGAAATGGGTACGAGCACAGAGTCAGGCTGTTATGAAGGGAGCTTCGCGTTGGGCTTGGAAACGTGTTGTGCCAACGTTCAAAAAAGTGGTCGAAGCAATCTGAAATGGGATGTTGAATATATGACTTACCCATCTCAGTAGTAGATGGAGATTGAACTCTGTGATTCGGACAAAAGGCAAATGAGATGAGGCTGGCAAACGAAGAGCCTGGCGAGCATAGGTCATATGTATTGGTATGAAAGTTATTATGCTTACAAAGGCTCTCCGTCTCAGTTCACGTCGAGGAAGTAAATCATAATAATGCCACGGAACGGAAGAAAATATTGCACCGGATCGATCGTTTACATCGAATTTTTTGCTTTGTGAGCTACACATATTGGATTAGCTAAGACAAATTTACCTCTTAGGCATAACCGTTTCCAGTTAAATGCCGATTATACAGTAACTGAGGTCGAAACTAAGTCGAGGGGCTGAGTTGAAGGGGCTGAGTTGAGCAGAGTAGTAGAGTATGAGCGTGGGAGAATAGAAAAAATGATTTGATTCCGAGGTTGAACGTTGAACGGTTGACGAATCGCCTAATGAATAACCCCTATAGGGCGTTCTCTGTCCCTCTTGCCACCATCCATCCAGTCTTTCACTCGGGCATCCTTCCGATAACAGTCCTCTTAAGGCTATCCATAAACACCGCAAGTGTCTAGAAGAAAAGAGAAAGCCGACGAATCTTTTTAGCCACTGAAAAGCTGTTGTGTCAGCTTCACCCCTGTCGTCGAATGTATCACGGAGACCCACAACGCAAAGTTGTTGACCAGGACTTCAATACTCGATCGAAGGACAATTTTTCAGGGATTTCTAATACGATGCCACTAACAGAAACAGAGGAAAGCCGCGTGGACAGAGTGTGTATATTCGTTTTATTTATTCGTTCATATGTAATTTTTTTTTTGGACAGAATAATGAGCTGACCAGCAACACTTCGCCACGAAGGACCAAGAAATCTTTAGAACAAGCCGTGTATTCAGACGGAGCTGGATCTGCTTCCGAAAAGATAGCACCAATATCATCGGGCTCAAGAAGACCTATAACTCGTTCTTTATCAGGCCGACCCATAAAACGTCGCATTCGAGAAGACAACGCACTTGATCTTGCCAGTCACTCTGGTGATGACTCCTCACATCTAGCTGAACATCCGTCAGCCACGAAAAAACAGAAACTAGCGGCTTCTTCGAGGAGGACTACACGGAAATCTGCAGCCGTTGCGAGTAAAGATCCTCCATCAGAAAAATCCTCACAGGCGCATGAATTTTCTACTGAAAACCCCGCTCACCCTCAGTTGGTAGGCCCCCAGGATGGTGAAAATGCGGGAGCGGCTGTGCCATCTACATCCACTTCCTCTACAGCCGCATCTACACCACAGCCCATGCCTCTACCATCTTCATCGGGTAGTACTTCTCCGCTTGTCGCTACCCGTATCGGCACCACACGCGCCATGCGTGCCACGCTTCCTACTCCTGTCCCTAATCTAACCAAGAAAAGCCGAGGACGAAGGGTTCCCGTACGCGTGGTAACGACGAATGGGATGGAAGTTATTCAAGAACCGCCTCCTGTTTCCTCTACGTCCAGCACAACGACCACAGGAACGGGTAATGGAAACACAGATTCTGCCAACCCCAAGGGTAAGCGGTCTTACGTCTGCTCCGTCGAAGGATGTGGAAAGTGCTTTCATCGTGGGGAGCACCTAAAAAGGCATATCAGGAGTATACATACGCACGATAAACGTAAGCCTTATTCTTGTCCAATCATTACTCGGGGCTTTTGCTCAAACTGTCTTCCAGCATTCAAATGTACATACCCTGAATGTGACAAAAACTTCAATCGACACGATAACCTCCTGCAACATCTCAAAGTTCACAAACAAGCACAAGCCACTGCCGCGATGACTGCATCCGGTGGGCCTGTCACTCTTATATCAAACGGGAAGGGCAAGGCCAAACTGAAGTCCGAAGGAAGTGCAGAATTTACGGGCGTTGGATCAAAGTCGCGATCCAAGAACAGCAAAGGGAAAAGAAAGAAGAGACGCAGATCGTCATCATCTTCTCCAGATGAAGAGGACGAACAGATCAAAAGCGAGACTGAGAGTGCTGAAACTGTCTCTTCGGATGACGAAGATGAGGTGGACGAAGCATCTGCGGTATCAAACCTTCTTTCGTTACGTGCCAATTCGGGGCTAAAAAATACATCAACTCTCCAAGTCGTTGCTCCTCTCCACCACACCCTCACTTCGTATACACACACATTGACGTCGTTAGGCTCGATGTCATCTACAGCAACCCTCGTCGGATCCGTATCAGGGTGGGGATATCCCTTGTCCTCGTCGTCATCATCGTATACTACTACGAATGGCAACTCCATCACAGGTTCGAAACCGTATTTCTCGCCTTTTCACACATCATTCCTGGACACTCCACCTAATAAGTCCTACTCTTCAATGCTTCCCCACAACGGACTGACCAATGCAATGCCACAATTTTCTCTGTCGAAAGCCTACCCATCTGGTGCCACACCGTACGAATCTTCTGCGGCCGCTACTGCTAGCGGTACCGATGCAGACCGCATACACGATATGCATAACGGTTATCATCGTCATCATAATGGGCTTGGGCATGTACAGAACATGGTGAGCGACGTGCGGAGCGCTAATGTGATGAACGACTCGGGACTGCTTGGGAAGTTCCAATCGAACATGGCCACGTCGAGCTTAAGGAGCACGAGCACGAGTTCTGCCTTGAGGAGTACGGATGGCTTGGAGGAAACGAATGGATCCAATGGGGCCCCTGCCACTGTGAGTTCTATGGGTCGGTCGAACCCGAGGACGCCTCTAAGCCGCCACGGTAGTGAGGGTCATGATGACGTGAATGTTACTGTCAGAAACTTGGATCCGACGTTGCACGCCCTTTCGACTATTCCTAGCGTCCTTACCAATCGCGTCAGCAAAACTTCCACAACTGTGATTTCCTCCGACGCCGTTCACTCGAGTTCAAACTCGCGTTCTACACCCGCCAATGACTCTACTGCTTCGCCTCCAGACGCCAAGCCCGTTTCAGATTTTCAAAGTAACCAGTCGATGTCAATGGAGCCCGTGGAGCTTAATGAATCTAAGATGATGTTGCGTCCGGTTGAAAGCGAAAAGGATTGGCGGATGTGATCTATGTCATCGAAACGAGTGGATGTCGATACAGTTAGTCAAGACTTGGCCTTTCAACCGTTATCTGGACGTCCATACTTTCATTCATTGACCATTACTATATATATGTTTCTGCCATGGCCCTGTACTTAAAATTCCTTGTGAACAATGTTCGCTACCCAGAGTTTCTCTTGAAGCTTCAAAATAAAATGTTGTGGTTCCTAATTCCTGTAGGTATAATACTCATGACTTGCTTCGATCCTAGTTTTTTTCAATGTACATATCCTTATTTGACTGAAATAAGCTGGAATTTATCGTTGACTTTTTCTTGGCTATGTACACGCGAACGTTTGGCGTCTAAAATATGGTAGCAAACAACAGTTCTGACGACACCTCAGCTCTCTACAGCCTCTCGGGGCTGCCTTCGTGGCTTTATTATACCTGTAATGCATATCCCTTGATGTACTGCCCGATGATTCAACAACTATGCACGGGCGAAAGAGCAAGTGAAGCCGAGTGTGAATTTGGTGCGCTTTTTTTACAACTTCACTGGTTCATGATGATTCCAAGGTCTCTTCCAAGTGTCCATGGAATTCTTATCATCGAGTATCTCAATCATCATGAGGGCTTTTAACGGCATTCGGTTTGAGAGTAAATGCGCCCCAGGTCCGTGTAATGAACTTATTAGTATTACAAACATTGACCATCGCACTTTATCACCATCGTCACTCTTTTCGACTGGTCTTTTACGGGTATATCCTCATTGCAGAACAATAACTGATTCGCATTCCTTTCAAAAAAAATCCTTCTCCGCCGGTCCTACCGCCACTAGATTTACCTACAAAAAGCAGAGTGTTGTTGTCTTTTTTTCATGATCAAGAACGAGTAGTGTCGCTCATTTCCTCATGGCCCGAACCAAAGTAGGTCTCCCAATATAGTTGATAGAACGTACCACGTCGGTGCACTCAACTTCTTAACCTCCGGTCGTTCCAGCTCGAAATTGTAATACCCTCCAGGGATCCTGCAGGATGTGAGTCGTATCCTGTCACATCTTGATCTCATTTTGCTTCAGCTCTGCCCTCTACCTTATCTCAATACTTACTCCGGTCTTGAATTTCAGATACGCGAACAGTCTGGGGCGCAATCATCCCTCCTACGGCCCCTATAGCACAAATGAAAAAGGAAGCCTTGTCGAAGATGAAATCCACTGTGCGTATAAATTCCCGTTACATGTGGCTCTGATTGTTCACCGATCTTTACAGGATGAATCTCGACCAACAAAGAGAGTACGTATTGTTGAACCATACCTCAAGACGAAAAAGCGGAATACGACTTCGAAAAGCGCCTCAAGTGTTCCTGCTGCGCAAATTTCTGCGAAACGGCAGCCAGCGCGGGAGTGCAGGAAGGCGAAGGAATAAATCTCTCGTAGGGACTTGGGAGAACAGAGAAACGACATTGCATGATAACTTATAGGTGCGTACCTCCCCCGATAGTCGAGCTTCGATATCTGACCCGAATTCTATGAATAGTGTATATACTTATGTCCTGTCCTTGTAAATGGCGAATTTTTTCCACCACTTTGGATGAGAATTATCATCAATGCGACTGAAATTGGTCCCTGTTCGTGATCTAAAACCTCGACGTGGACAATCATTTCTTTTGTTTTCCATTCCAATATGGCTATGTACCCGAAGAAAAGTCGTGTACGGAAGGGGAGGCTTCCAAGTTTCGAATGAGTCCTTGTCTTATCGCTAATATGTCGCTAATTCGTTGACAAATGGCAACGAACGACACCGTTCATCTGTGCGCCATGCTCAGTATATGAATCTCGGCCTGTATGTTGACAGGACAGTATGGAAATTTGTGTGCGTTTTGTGGTCCAGTGCGTTACGTGGTCCAGGCCGTTTCTCGACCATCGGATTTTCGTATTTAATTTTCAGTTGTTCAATGAATCAAGAGTTGGTATACTTACTACAACTCATGGCTCGATACCTGACGGAATTATAATGCGATCTGTCGACGTTGAAGGTATGTATCAGTTGTCTATCCTGTTTTCGTTTTTAGAAACTTCACAAGAACACAGCTGGCGGATGGTTACTACCTTGTTTTACACAATCTGCCGGTGTGACCGAATATCGACATTAATGCTTGTCAGCACATACGGTGGGCAACATGCAATCTTCACCGTTTACCTTCCGCATCAATCTCGCATGTTCAGTTATAGCTTATACACTTCAAAGCCTTTCTATCTTTTACAATTACTAGTCTCAGCCTACAGCAACAATGTCGAATTGCGAACGAGAGAAGGCTCGAAGCTCAGTATGCTACCGCTTGCTTTTCCCAACCTCACCTTTGAAGCCGCAGTTGTTTGAATCATATAGGAGACGTATCCAATGGCAGGTTTGGATACGATTCGGGCCCGAATGACACATCGTCCATCTTCACTTTGACTTACCGCTACTTTTCAGTGTATTATCTTCCTATGAAATTTATGCTGGTCTAAAGTTCGATTCCAAAGCCTACTGACCCTATTTAACATGACCTAAGAAACTCCTAAGCCTGGCAAAGGCGATAATATCGAAAGGTTAACGCGAGCACACGAATGTATTCAACGTTAGAATGTTTTTAAATTCGGAAATGCGAAGTGTTATTTTATTGGTATCCTGGTGTTATAACAATCTAGTCTCCGATGATACCAGTCCCAATCCAAGCAGAATCAGAAGAAAACAACTCATCAAAGAATGACTGAAGACCGAGCAGACGCGACCTTTCCTCTCGTATCTAACCTCTCCGAAATCGACCTCGCTAGTCGATTTTTCTAACTTCGAATAGGCAACAACCTTGGATAGAAAAAGCTCGACATCTCTTGGACCCCATCCACGGTAATATCCCCGTTTCATCTCGTTCATGCGAGTCTTCATGTACCGAACATGATATTTTAGCACATACTGCCATTCGAATTGGTTCGACATCTCCGCCAGAGATGACATGTACAGGTTGGTCCCAGTGGATAGTGCGCATGAATCGTCGGTGTCCCCACTTATATCCGCGAACGAAATGAGGATGTTGAAGTAGACGAGTAAAGGCACGTGTAGAGACCGGAAATTAGGGAAAAGTTGAGTATGATCTCGAATGAAATCGACCGGGTAGTCATGTTTAGCGACACAAACACAGAAAGTGTCAGTAAGCGTCCAAAGCTTGAGCGGGGAAAGTGTATGACAGATGATGCTCTGGATGATATCTTCCTCTATGTGAGAATACATAGAATAAATAGACTCGTAAAAGCTCTGCATAGCAGGCTCTGGCGTAAGAGGTTGAGATGCCGATCGATTCGACGGCGTGGGAGCTCCTTTGGAAGGAGCTACTTCCTCTAGTGTGAGCAGAGATTCTGTAGAGGATTCGAGCTCGCTGTTCTCCTCGAAATCGGGCATGGATGGACTCGGAGGTTCAACAAGTTGGAAACACGATGGCAATAAGAGTGGCGTTGTGACGAATTGGCTGTGGAAAGAAATATTGATGAGATTGCGTTTTGAAATCGCCTTGTACATATTCATACCAAAATGCACCATCACAGTCTTGAAAGGGCCTTTGTTTCTGTGATTCGCGTCGGGATATTGAAGTCGATAAACACGTGTGGGACGCGCTGACTTGCTTTGAAAGTCGTTCATTCTGCACCACGTTTGCCCGCAGCACCTAATACTACTGTGTCGGACTACTATCTATAAAACAAGCACACGCGCCATCGCCAATACTGACCGTTGATAACTTATCAGAGCCTTAAAGTGACACGAGATGTGGAGGATGAACTGACACGTTGATCACGTGTGTAAGCTCTCTTCGTTCCCTACACCATGTACGGCGCATCCACCGTCCAAAAGTCTAAACGGCGCACACATTCTCGCCCGGAACTCACCGACGAGCAAAAACAAGAAATCAAGGAGGCATTTGAGCTTTTCGACACGGACAAGGATGGGCGAATTGACTACCATGAGCTCAAAGTCGCTATGCGAGCTTTGGGCTTCGATATGAAGAAGGCAGAGGTGTTGAAAATCTTACGGGATCACGATAAGACTGGGCATGGCTTCATGGATTTCGAGGATTTTGCGAAAATCAGTGAGTTGGTCGTGGCGCTGGCGCGTTCAATACCGTCATAACCTTTCGTCTCTGAAATTATGCTAACTCGCGAGTGATGTGCTTTTCAGTGAGCGACCGTATATTGGCGCGAGATCCCATGGAAGAGATTAGGAGGGCTTTCCAACTTTTCGACGGCGATAACAAGGGCAGAATTGAGCTCAAAGACCTTCGAAGGGTGGCGAAGGAGATTGGGGATCGGTTAGAGGATGATGAACTGCATGTATCCTCTTTCCGGTTTCTGCTTGCTTTTCTGATGCGCTTTCTACACTTCAGGCAAGCCATGATAGACGAATTCGATCTCGACCAGGACAACGCGATAAACGAGCAGGAGTTTTTTGCCATTATGACGGATGATGCTTAGTGCGCAGGTCCCGTCTCTTCTATCTCCTTTCATTTGTCGTGCAATTTCTGTTATGGTCGTTCACGCCGTTATTGTGAGTCTTCTCCACGAATACCGTTCCTTGTTTCGTTCGCTGACGCGTCGATTTTAGTCACAATCATATCCAGTCTTTATCCTGTATCACCACCGACGTATAATATTATCATCGCTATATGTACTTTATGCTTGACTGCATCCCAAAGGTCAAGTTTCTGTTTCTAATTTTTCTACGGCAGCAATCAGATTAGAGGCGCGACTTTTCAAATTCATTGCTTTCCTAAGTTGCTCGTAACTCGTCCAACAAAAACATCCATCCACTGTATCACCAACTATCATTTCTTAATCGACAATTATGATCAACGCAAAATCATTCATTCTATGTACTAACTTCGTCTTAACGGCCAAAGCTCAACCTCGATCTTCCTACTCTACTTCCTGAGTCTTTCTAATCAACTTCATGCAGATCCATTTTGAGGGTACTCAACCCGACTCTAGCCTTTGTATCTTTCATGGCCGCTCCCATCTCCTTCAACATCTCTGGGTCCATTGTTGATGTCGAGAGGAGAGATGTGGTACCATCGGCATGGTGGATCGGAACGCGGATTGAGCCTTGGGGGGTACCGCCGAACGTAGCAGTAGCTGGGTCAATGACAGAGCATGGAGCACCTTGTCTACAGAAGGGTTTGTGATTCTTCCAGTCCTGGGTGACCAGCATAATCAGTTACTGCAATGAAGATATAGCTTGGGACAACTCACTTCTTTTTCTGGGAGAGAAAATTCATTTGTGATCTATCAGAATGTCTGCCATAATGGATCAAAAGATAGAGCACTCACGACACCGTTTGCTACAGTAATAAGGCTTCTTGTCCGCGTCACATTTTCCAGAGCCTGTCCAAGATCAAACGAAATATCGAATCAAGACCAGAAAGTCTTGATTATGTAGAAACACATACATCGAGATAGCATTTTTCCTGTGTCCGCCTGGATGCCACATCCAAACGTCGCGCACCGATACCGATTCGGCTTTTTCATCATCTTCTTTTCAGCAGCCAACCGCTCAAGGTGCAGATACGCTTTTCTCTCGTCGGAGGCTTGGATAACCCACTTGGAATGCACAAGAAGCTCGGGGACAGTCATATCTTTGGTGAGAGACTCTATTGTGTTCATAGCAAATAAGAGAGCATTAGCTGATGCACAGTATACAGGAGCTCCATTAGATCCTGTAGCCTTTTCCGATACTAGTCGGACAGCCTCGTTAGCGTGATAAGCAGCAGCGAAAACGAATCGCGCGCGAACAGTGTCTTCGCGGCCAGCGGTGTACCAGAAAATTAGCATGGAGTGAGCCATAGAGCGAGTTTGAGCGTTCGCTTTCTCGTTGAGAGCGGCCTTGATGAGATAGGACCTGCTTAAAACACGATCGGCGGTACATTTGAGGCCATATTTCAGCCTGTGTATCATGTACGATTGCGTATTCAAAAAATAGCTTTATGTAAAAAAAAACCTGAATCTCACCTCAAAGCTGCATCGATAGCATGCTGAGAGTCTCCTGCGTCTGCTCTCCTTCGAACTTGTTCCAGTGATGTAGACGTTGTGACGGTCTTGATCCTTTCCAAAATGTCCATGAAATTAGAAGAACGATTCAATCCGTTGCCACTATTCACAGGCAAAGGTTCATTATTCATGAACTCTTGCGAATAGCCTGTTATTTTCTGAAACTCTACTTCCTCTGGGGTTCCATGTAATGATCCAGGAGGATTCATCAACCACGCTTCTGGGTCAGCCGGAGGAAGACCAGAGAATCCGATAGCGCTCGGAGTCACAAGAGCTGCACGAACGATATCAGGGAGACCGAGCACAGCAACCAAAGTCTTATAAAGCCCATCGAATCGCTCATGAGCCTCTTGAGTCATGTCAACAAACTCGACTTTACATCGATCCTCTTTGACACCGAGGGATTTGAATTGCTTCTGCACAGCCTGCGCAAGCGCACGGTCGTCCGTCGTGAATTTCCAAGGTGCGTAAGGGTCCATCATGGGTCCAGGAGTCATCTCTTGGTTGAATGTAGTATTGAACGAATGCATCAAACCCAAGCAAACTTCAAGCGCAGCTTCTTTGGCTGTTTCTGGGAAATAAGAGATACCGAATGCATTGGTTCCGACAGGAAGTCTTTGTTGGTGTACAAATTGGCTTTCTTTTTGGAAAACGAAGAGCATGTGGGAAGGAGGAGAAAGCGGGATATAGCGCAAATCAAAGTGCCAGACGTTGGGCACTAGTCCTGAGGGGGCAAGACGCTTTCTGGGAAGGGCATTGTATTTTTTGACGCATTCGGCGTGCCAGTCTGTGGTCATGGTGTTATCGATAGTAATGGCCGCCCGGCGCTTATTTCTTCATACCGCCGATGATCTTTGCGCTCCAGGAACCTTCATGTCATTTCTGGTTCAACTCTGGACCATCATTCTTGACCATTTCCAACGTACCAGGTGAGCTTTCCTCCATGTCATTTGTACAGTAATCTTTTAATCCCTCAGAAGGCCATGTGCGTAGCAAAGAATCACACCATTTCGTCACCAATTCGCCCCGGTCCACGTTCAGTATTCTTCAACGGTCCGCAATACGTGGAGAAGCATGTAGGAAAATATTTATTCTCCAATTTTCAACATAGGTCTCCTCGCGGTTGGCGGGTCATGGGGCCTTTACCTACATGCACCAAGATAGATTCTTGAGATGATATAAAAGCTCTTTCTCTTCCAAACTCGAATTCCGACGCGCAATGGAGCCCCCAAGACCCAAAACGCGCTTGCTATCATGGATAACAATTTCGACCGTATTCACCGTCTTGCTGGCATTCCTTGCTCCCTCCGGGCGAGCTTCAAAAGTGATCTCAGACCCATTTGCCGATCCTCTTCTCGCTCAGTCCAACCGCAATCGTGCAGTGCTCTCTCCGCGGTTTACTGATGAAGTGTCCTTCGATAATTTCAGTCTTTCTTTACAAGAGCAGCGGATTTTCCTCTAGTAAGCAATTGTGTTTTTCGCTGCGCTTCTGTTGTAAATGCTAAATGGCCCTGCTTAAATATGTTAGTTCTGGAGAATTCCACACCTATCGCTTACCTGTACCAGACCTGTGGATCGATATTCTGGAAAAAGTCAAAGCTGCGGGACTGAATGGCGTCTCGGTCTACACCCTGATGGCTGCACTCAATCCTTCAAGAGGCGTGGTTGACTTTAATGATTGGAGAGCATTGCAACCGCTTTTCGACGCGGCGAAAGAAGCTGGGATATGGATCACGTTACGGCCAGGTACGAAAGTTGTTAGTGTGATGTAACCTCTCCTTATTCTGTATTGAACGTTTACAGGTCCTGTAAGCTTCATGTCTCGTGTCCCCTTCGGTTTTACCGACATGCAACCGAACTAATTGATGTCCGTGTCCATAGTACATTAACGCCGAGTCAACAGCAGGTGGGATCGCTCACTGGATTACCACCGAGATCGCTGGTCAACTCCGTACCAATGCATCCGACTATACCGATGCCTGGATGGATTATATTCTAGGAATCATTGATCAAACATCATCGAACCAGATAACAGAAGGGGGACCTGTCATTTTGCTTCAAGTCGGTGCGTATGCCAATCATAAACACACCGAAATTCTGTAGAATTTGAATTGGCCTGTAGATAACGAATATAACCAAGCAGAAGGTGCAGGGTATTTTGCGGAACTGGAAACTGTGTATCACAACTCTAGCATTGTCATACCATTGACCTATAACGATCCCGGGGAAGGCGATAACTTTATCAATGGAACGGTGAGTATCATTTGGCTATTCACTACACTCTGTCTAATCTTTCATTTCGTCATAAAGGGCGCTGTGGACCTATACGGGTAAGCAGCTTGACTGGTTCTACTTGAAAATTTACAGCTAGATCGACTCTTATTTTTATTTCTTTCTCGTTTTGCATTATGCAGCTTCGACAGCTACCCACAAGGATTTGACTGTGCCACTCCAGATACATGGAATCCAGTTACAACGAATTATCACTCCTACCATGAGTCTGCGAATCCTTCACAGCCGCTTTACATTCCAGGTGCGTGCATCGTAATCTGTTACTGTTTACTGATCCTAACGTTCACTATGCTATCATTACAGAGTTCCAAGGTGGTGCCTTTGACGCATGGGGACCTACTGCTCCTGGTACGTATTATTCGACTATGTTTGTACTGACTATTTATAATTCTGTTTCCTTCTTCTCCCGCGATAGGCTACCCACAATGTGAGATCCTCACAGGGCCAGATTTCCAATCAGTCTTTAACCGTCAGCTGTGGGCGAGCAACGCGAAGCTCACAAATTTCTACATGATCTATGGCGGAACTTCGTGGGGTGGAATACCGTTCCCGTGAGTTCGCCCTGGTTTCCTCGTGGACTTTGCTGACTATTGACAGTGGTGTATGACATTCGTATTTTTTGCTTTCGATCTGAAGTTGAATCACCCTATTTCTAGGTCTATACTTCATACGATTACGGGTCGACAGTAAGTGGAAAGACTTTTTCACAATTTTTGTATCTTCGAAATTCATTCGTATTGGTCCTCTCTGTTCACATCTTTTCAGATATCTGAAAACCGAGCGCTGACGGACAAGCACCTCGAGCTCAAACTTCAAGGAATATTCCTCCGAAGCACATCCGACTTTTACAAGACTAACTGGATTGGGGATTCTTCTACTGGGTTCACTGCTGGGTCCGTCACCAACCCCGCGGCGTTCGTCACGTTATTACAAAACCCAGATTCCGGTGCAGGATTTTGGATTGTGCGGCAGAGTAGTTCTACCTCAACGTAAGATCCTCAAAATCTTTGTCATTGAGATTGAAAACCCTAATGCGAGATCAACAGTGCAACCACCAACTTCAAGCTGAATGTCACCACCGCTTCAGGTGATGCTTTACAAATTCCCCTTGTTGCCTCCACCATTACTCTCTCCGGACGTGAATCCAAAGTCCTTCTAACAGATTATGGCCTTGGCTCAAATTCAAGCCTCCTTTACTCCACTGCGCAGGTGTTTTTCTCCGGTGCAATTGGTACTAAACATGTCGTTTTCCTGTATGGACCATCAGCCCAGGAGCACGAACTCGCTTTAACCCTCTCTGGAACACCCACTTCGAACTCTTCTGCAATCACTGTCACGTCAGGATCCAGCGTGGGCCTCACCGGTAACGAAACCGTGTTCTCTATCGCCTCAGGCTTCTCTGGACTCGTTCCCGTCTTCGAATCCGACGCCTTGCTTGTGTTATTCGCAGATTCCGCCACCGCGACGACGTTCTTCTCTCCCGTCGTCCCTGCTGTTAGTGGGGATTTCCCCAACTATTGGGGCTTAGGTACGAACGATTCGGTACTTGTTGGCGGGCCCTACCTCGTGCGTTCTGCGAATATCAGTACTGACGGAACAACACTTGCGCTTCGAGGAGATCTCAACACCACAGGTGGTGCTTCCGACACCCCTCTAACGATTGTTGCTCCTGCCAGCGTAACATCCATCACTTGGAATGGAGACGATGTATCTGTGTCTCCCAGTGCAAACGGCTCGTCCTCCATTCTCGTTGGAACTATTCCTGCTTCGTCGGATGCACAGAATATCAGTATACCGGTGCTATCGGGCTGGAAATTCAATGACAGTTTACCAGAGATCCTCAGCGGATTTGACGATTCAGCGTGGGCGATCGCAAACCATACGGCGACAAACATACCTGTCCCGATGAAGTATGGAGATGGGAAGATCACGTATGGGTGTGATTATGGTTTGTGAGTGATCTTTCATTCCTTCTATTCTACTTTCTCTCATGGCTGGCGATTTCTATGTAGCTGCGAGAATATCGTCTTATGGAGAGGTCATTTCAACGCAACCGGAGCAGAAACGAGTGTTAACCTTTCGATTAATGGTGGTGAAGGTTTGATCATGGCTCATCTTCCCATCGTTCTTCTATCAAAGCTCACAATGATGTCTAGCGTTCGCTGCCAGCGTCTGGCTCAATGATGTTTTCCTCAACACATCCTTCGGGAAGTAGGTCAACTGTCGATCTGCATAATGACCTTTTGACTAACCATGTTCCAGCTCGACCAATGACGCGAATTCAATCGACGAAACAGACCAGAAGTTCATCTTTCCTGAAGGTGCAGTTCTTGTGGGACAAGATAATGTTATCACAGTTGTACAGGTAGGCTTATCCTCGGCCGAGAATCTTTTCTCCTTCAATGAAACTTGATCCCCAGGATAACATGGGTTTGGACGAGACATCAGGAAGTGCGTATGTTTTCCTGTGATTCATTACTACTTTTTTATTTTCTACCATAGGCAACACCGACGCCTCTAAATCTTCGCGTGGTATCACCGGATACGCTCTCAATTCTGGCAACTTCACCGAGTGGAAAGTTCAAGGAAAAGTTGGTGGCTATACTGGCTACCTCGATAAAGTCCGTGGAGTCCTCAACGAGGGAGGCCTTTTCGGTGAACGTCAAGGGTGGCATTTACCTGGGTTCGACACGTCCTCTTGGGAAGCTCGCGATCTGTCGGACGGATTACCGGAATCCGCTGCGGGAGTGGGTTTCTTTGTGACGACGTTTGAGTTGGGCATACCTGGAGGGTTTGATGTGTTGACGTCGTTTACATTCGAGGAGGCCTTGGGTCAGCCGTATAGGTCAGTTATGCTGCATCATCGAGTGATTGTCTTTGGGCTGAAAGGTGACCTTTCAGGGTGTATTTGTTCGTTAACGGTTGGATGATGGGAAAGAGAGTCGGTAATCTAGGGCAAGTATTGTTCTGTCATATCATCAACTTTGTCGCTCAGACTGTCTCTCCAGACCCCAGTTCAAGTTCCCTGTTCATCAAGGCATTCTTGATTACAATGGAACAAAGTGAGTTCATTCGAAAATTTTTGGTCGATAGAGGGATGACTAATTTCGTTCCGTAGTACTGTTGCAGTGGCGCTTTGGGCTATGGAGCCTAATGTGACTGTAACTCCTCAGTTGCAACTGACCTTGGATGGTGTATTTTCGGGAGGTGTAGGGACTGTGTCTACAAACAATCCTCTTTGGTCTCCTCAGGGAAGGGTCTAAGTCAAGCAAAATCTGATGACCAGATGAAGGATGCAGGAGCATGCGATGGAAAAAAACACTTAATGTTATAGTGCAAAAAAGGTTCAAATATTCGCAAGGATTCAGATTGCACGTTGAATACCATATATCTTTGTATAAGAGATACGGGCAAATGGCAACTCTACATATCAAACTGAAATATCGACATGCAATTGGAACAGCAAACCAGCAAACCGGTTAATTGTGACAGTGCTTAGCGCTTAACGGCGTTATGACATCTCCCCATGTTCCTTGAATCCAAGAGAATTCAAGGTAGTGTTGCCGGAAGGTGAGACATATGAAGACAACGTCAGAGTAGAGCTCGAATCCCCATAGAGTTTTGGGAAGGTTTTGCTTTAATTTGCCGACTTAGAAAGTTCTGAACATTGGCATTCGTGACATGTGAGGCGCGGGTAGCACTCGTTCTTTGGGTTAGCGTGCGTGCAACAGAGAAATGTCACAGTCACAGTGCAACAGTTCGCGTGACATGATCAATGATCGTGCTCATCGTCAAGAATCCTCACCAACAAAACGAGCTACGTTTCAGTGACTGAGTATATACACCTAGATCGATACAAGAATTCAAACGAGCGGAAAACGCGCGAGCGCAAGAAACGTCACACTGAGTATGAAATATACGTACATGATGCTATCCCAAAGTAAAGATATGTATTATTATAAAGAACCGAATCCATTGAAATATAAAAAAGCAGAGCATAAAACCCCCCCGTCAGCTAATCCAAACTGTCCAAATTTTCTTGACCTTGATTCTCTTCTTCGTTCTTCGTTGTTCCTAATTGAGCCTGCAACGTCCCCAAGGCATCCCTGATTGCATTCACCTTCATCTCGGCCTGGTCCAGTGTTTTGTATAGAGCGAAGACATCACTAAGAGCATCGTCAAATGATTGAAGTGGGGTCGGACTCATCGGGTTTCGCGTCTGTTGCTGCTGCAACTGCTGACTAGGTACTTTTCCAGCTGCAAGCTCACTCCAAAGTGCTGTTACAACACCATGTATCCATCTTTCCCGATCTTCCCTCTCCTCTTTTAAGATCCTCTCCCTCTCCTCGCCTTCAACCTTCATGAGCGTCTCCGACGGCTTCCCTCCAACACTGCGGTGATCAACCGTGCCAGCTTTTGGAACTCTCATCCACGTCCAGATGTTGCTCACCACCAGTGAGAAAATAATGAGGTACAGAATAGAGGTACTTGATAGAGTGGATGGCGGAGGTATCATGTCGCCAAGAATCTCGAGCGCACCCTTCGTGCTCTGTTTAGCCACACCCCAAGTACCCTCTATCGTCTCCCAAGCCCACTGTAGACCTCTTGAACTAGGCTTTCCACCCGCAGCAGAAGCACTATCAGCGTTCGCATCAGTCACGGAAGCGGAACCGTTCGACGATGCTGCAGTCGTAGGCGGCGCAACGACAACATCCAGCTTCACGCCCTCTGGCACGAACTCTGTCTGGTGTTCCTGAATATAAGCTTTCATCGCCTTCTCCAAATCAAGATGGTATGTCTTCTGTCCATCAATAGCACCTCTCTCTATTAATCCTTTGATAAAACTCCTCCCAGTCCACTCAACCTGCGTCGTCACCACGACCCTGGAGCTTATTGCACTAGCATAAGTGATGCATGTTCGCGTTTTGACACTGAACGCTCCGCCGGAAGGAACATCGGGTGTTCGGGTGGTTGTTAAGGTGGAGGAATATGCATTTACGTTGGAGGGTGAGAAGTCACAGTACTCGACCTCGTCGCGGATTTCACATTTGGTTTGTTTAGGACCAACGGAGCCTGTGAGTGGTTTGATGTAGGACATTGTTCGAGAGAGGAGGTTGTCGTCACCAGGAGTCCAATCGGACATCTGAAGGTCTAGCGAAGTGAAGAAGATCATCAGTAGTGACAGAAGTAATAACAATGATCAACAAAAAACTACTCACCAATCAACTTCTGGTTCGTAACCAGGAAGTCCTTGAGGAACCCACTCGTGAACATCAGATTATGAATTTTGTCCGGAGTTCCAGGGATAACTGTATCCATCGCCAGCTCCGAAAAATGCTTACCCTCCTTCCCACATTTGCAAAACGTAACCTTGTTCTGCGTGATACCGCCACCAGGAACCATTGCGCCAGGGGAATTTCCACTACCATCTACGTTCCCTCCAATGATAGTGCCTTCAATAATGCCTCCCTCGCGAGATCCAGAGCCAATAGATGCGTTGTCCGAAAGGGTGCCGGGACGAACTAGACGCCAGATATTGTAGATCACGTCGTAAGTGGTGTCACGGGAAAGGAAAGAAGCAAATGTGTATTTAGATTGTCGGGTAGTGATGAGGATGGCATTGGGAATGACGAAAGCGGTCATCTTTTTTTCGAGAGAGATTATTTCATCGATGGGGATTGAGAGCTGATATCCAGAAGGAGGTATGATGTTAGTCCCGAGGACGAGTGGGTACAGGTATAAACGGGAACATGGGAGAAGTTGAATACGAGAAGTGGACTCACATCCGTAATCCAGCCAAGGATATTCGCGTGAAAACATATATGATTCTCTGAAATATACAACCGGCCTTGAATGAGAATTTCCCGCTGAAGGGCACATCCGTAATCTAATTTGGATAAAGAAAATTCATTTAACAATCAATAACCGAAAACGAGGAGCTCACCCTCGATCAAATAGTCTCCCTCCGGAATATTCCTGAACATTTCATGAAAATCTGCATTCCTCCTCGAGCTCGCAACCGCAAATCCTGTGACAGGCATATCATGCACGTCAATCGCACTGACCAAATCATCCTCATCGCTGGAATCCATGCCCGAGTCATTACTGTCGTCAGACTCTAACCCGGAATAATAATCCAGATTCGCAGGATCTTGAATATACTCGGTGTTGTTGTCCGCGTTAGAGTTCGCTCCATTGTCACTCTGCATGGAGAGACTGGGACGGTGACGACGACGTTTGCCTGCTGAACCAGAACCGATGGAAGACCGACGAGATTTGGAGGATCTATGAGAACGTGGAGGAGAAAATTGGGTTGACGATGAAGCACCGGCAGACGTTGAGCCTTTCCGAAGCATGTACGGCGCACCGTCACCTATAGAGGATTTCCTATTCGAAGCTGAGGTCCCAGTCCTACTTATAGGTTGTAGAGCTGGAGGTGAGAATTGTAGCTGCTGTTGAGCACTGAAAGCTGGATTAGCCATGGCAAGACCAGATGCTGCAATGGCACTCGCAAGACCAGTGGGCTTAGACGTAGGTTGGCGACGCCAAGGCTTCGATGCCTCCTTCTTCTTAGACGAAGATGAGTTTGGCGGTGACGCGTTAGTATTGGTGGATCTGATTGATGCGGCATCAGCATCACGCCTAGGAGAAGACAAGAGTCCGCTGGTCGAGTTGAGCTGAGATTTTGATACAAGAGCCGGGACTTCATCCGACGGCGAAGGGTATTCTGAAGTGGGTGATTCAACTATAGGCGTCATGTCGTCGACTTCCTGGTAAAAAGGTGCAGATGCATTCCCTGCGCGAGAATGAGAAGGAGGACTTGCTCGATTCGTGGAGACATTCAAATTCCCGTTCAACGACCTGTTTGAACTCATTTTTCGAACCTGCAGCTCTGGCGACGGCAACAAACCACCAGTGGTCTGCTCGCTGTTTTCCTGTCTTTGAGGCTGACTCTCGGCCGGCAGCGACGGCACAGGTGGAATTGGTGAGTTTAAGACCGAAGTTACTGGGGAAGCTTCAGGTAAGCTATGCGTGGAAGAAGAAGGTGTGGTGGGACGAGACTTCGTTAATTTTGTTTTTGATGATGACGGTCGGTCCGTGGAAGATGCCGGATTCATGCGAACAGAGGAATTCAAACTTGGCGCCGAGACTGATGCCGGTAGTCCTTCTACAACCGATATACGGTCATTATCCTCTCCATTTGGAAGGCCGTCAACCTCCAAGGCTAATGTGTTTGTTGCCGGTGACGGAGGTACGATTGTGAATTTGTGATTAAACAGGCTACTGCTGTCCGAGGCATTATCATGTCCATGCAATAACTCTTTCTTGATGCTCGGTACTTGACTGTGTGGTTGGACAGGCAACTTGCCAAACTCAGATGGAGAAGGTGAGGTAGATGTCGAAGATGCTGCGGAGTTTCCTGTGCTGAATGTAGATGAAAACGCTCGAGAGCGTGAGGTCGGCAGAGCGGGTATAGGACTTGGACTTCTGGTCCTGCCGCTTGGATCTGAGCGGTCTCGAGAGTGTCCGCTGGGATTCCGAACAAGTTTTGAGAAGAAATTAGGTGCCATTTGTGTGTTTGTGTGGTTTTATGCGTGCTACCATTGTGTAAAGCATTAAGTTGAACGTATCCATGAGGATAAAAGCGATCCCGACGCACCTAAACTTCTCCGATAAATCTTTCCTGAATTGTGGTCGTGAAAGCCGTATAAGTTCGTCGTTATCGTTTAGTATATCTGTGTGTTTGAAGTTCCACGTTCAACGTTTATCCAACGGTAATTGTTGACCGATTCCGTTTGAATTCTCTTCTCCGAAGTCGTCTCTACCGCGGTCCCAACGCAAACTGATACTTGAGAGATGAGCATAAATCAGTTCATCTAATAGTCTGAGATGGAGGAGCAAACTCACCAGGGATCCGACCAAGCTCTCAGTGTAATTTTGAAAACACCAGAATCAGCTCTCGAGATGGTCGCAGGAAGGGAAGAAGTGAATAGATCCAACTCTTGAATTCACATATTTTCTGATTGAGATTGCGGAGGTTTACGTAACCAACATACGATCGTTCGGAAGAAAAAGTTTGAGGGTCTACTTTGTCCTTACACAAAACTTCTACATTTCTGCCACTCATTCGTATTCTCAGCTACTCTCAATCCTCTTGGGCTTCGTTGCTCCTGTGACAGACATTGGCATGGACCACGCGGGGAACACACACATAGCAAAATCAATACGTCGTAATCTTTCAAGTTTATTTTAACCACCACACTCACCACCACAACCGCCTTGCATCGATGACCTGCTTGGCATACGCGATCAGACCCAAATATCAACGGCTTCAGGACTCCGGGACTTTGAAATCACTTTTATCAACGACTGATCCAACTTCGTGCGCCCTGAAGAGAGCAGAAGAGAACGGCTGAACTCATACGAGATGCTGCAGGCCTATTTAGGGTTTACCCTTAGCTACCGTCGTGAGTTGGATTTCGTTCAGGCTCCGGCTGAGTGCCATATATTGAGCTGCTCTTCCCGTCCAGTGAATAGATAAGTCTCCGACCTACTTTTCCTCAGACAAGACCTCGAACAGCTGAGCTTGTATTCGGCCCTGGGAAGTGCGAAGGCCCAAGCGTGAATATCCTTGTGTTAATACTAATGAATTTGTGTTCTTAGTAAACATGACTGATATCTGTACACTATCGTCCCCGTTGTAAATCACGGCGATGTTCTCAAAAGGATACTATTTCTTATCGTTGTGAGAGTCGAGGATAAGAGTTCGTCGTATCCTTGCACCTGGACCAGTTCACCACAGTGTTCATTGCCTTCTGATACAGAATGCTCCAGAAGAACAAGACCACTTCACACGCAGCTCATAAATTTTTGGGGAAGGATTCTGGCTAGTACGTTTCGAGTTGCTTCGTTTTTAGATTCAATGCTCAATGCCCGCATTTCCTGTAGCTATTCCAAACTTCTTTACTTCGTGTTGGTTAAAATTTCTTGTGAACGCCGTTTATCCGGGAAAATATAGACTCCGTGGAAAGAACGACAACAATCTCATCTACTCATGGCTCTCAGGTTTCAGTGGCGGACGAAAAGACAAGAGTGAGCGCATGAATGTCATCCACCTCTCAAGATGTGAATCTTTGCACTTTGGATCCGAAGACTTTCCTCCCTCATGTAGTGCTAAAACCTTGCGTATCTATAACGCAAATCTATATCTATACCATGTTCAACTTTGGAGCAATCCTCCATCCAAGAGGCACCGCATTCCGTAATCACCGTTCTCATTTTAACGAACGTTAGATGGCTCCTCAAGTACACTCGAAGAGATCAAAGATGGTCTCATGTTTTGGACCGGCATTATTTCGGGAAACCGTCGTCGTCTTCGTTCTTGGTTTCCGCCGTCTCACTGAAATAAAAGATCAACTGAAAGGTGATTTGCATCCGAGTTTGCAACAGCACTCACTGTCAAAAATAACTTGGACCTCACCGGAAGTGGGGTTTTTCAACTCGAGGTCTCAAGACTAGAGATGTACTAGTATAGAAAGGTGCGCGGACGTCGTTCAGTGGTTTGCGATGTTTTCGGCCCGTTGACCATCTCAGGGTCACTGCTGTCTTCATCGGTTTCCGGTGTCAAACAAGCCGGTATGCTCGCAGGCGGTGGTCTCCGCCGTTCATTGACAAAGATAAATATGACCGAATGTCGCACCAGATTTCGGAACCGTTGAAAGGACCAGCTGTGAGTACCAGGTGAGTACCAAATTAAAATATATCCACTGAAAAAGCTCACGAAAAGTAACAGTTGCCTGTGAAACAATCACCTGTTCAAAGCGCGGGGATCACAGTCCTGTAGCAGCCTGAGATAGAGGACTCTGTTATTGAATATTTAAGATAACTATGATTGCAAGATATTCAACGATTGCGTGCGCAGCTTGCAGAAGCGAAATATTCTCTCTTGAGCTGTGCACTATCAATATCTTTCATTTAATTGAGAGTTACCAGCAGAAGTTCTTCCTTCTCATTATAGCTTCGGTACCATTCTAAATATGCGGGAGATGATCTCAAGTGAGCGCGAGAATCACAGTGTTTGTTGTGCACTTGGCCCTTGACTCGATTTCCAGTAATGGAGTTTCTAATAGTCCTGAAATGGTGGAGTATGCCTGAGTTCCGAAGAAACCTCGACAAATTCCCACCCCAGGGAGGACAGACTAGCGTTAGCAAGAAAACGGACACGATATTGATTCCACTTGTATTGCCCAGGACCAGTCTCATAACCCTTTCGAGCGTTACTGATGAGCTACTTACCAGATTGCAGAAGGGCAGGAATCTTTCTGCTGTTGACCGCGGATTTGTAATACCATACCTAAGGTCATCCGCTGTTTCTTGCGTAGAATAGTGAGAATTGATAGGAAACTTCACTTCACTTCACATGCTTACCGAGAATCCAGGTAATGGTGAATTCACAGGGCGCGCCTGGTGCAGTTCTAGACGTATGTATACGAGCACCCAGGATATCGAACGAAAACAATACCCTACATAGTAACCGTTTTTTGGGGTACTAGAGGTGTTTATATTCGAGCGCAATATCTATGTGGAAGCTGCACTGAGAGCAACGTGTCATTCCGAGTGCTGAATGAACCAAGAATTTGGAAACGACGTCCGAGCTGCATTGATAGGTGTGATAAACTTATGGAGCTGAAGTCCCAGGTTTCAAACCATTGGTTTCAATACCGGGTGTGCACTTTCAGACGCACTTGCACGGTGTCGGGGAAGAAACCACCGAGCTTCCTCTCTCTTCATGAGAATCGTTCAATATTTGTCCACGATGAGAAGAATCAGAGTTCAAGGCAAGTAACTGACCGAACTCAATTTATGGCGATACAGCGCTCGAACGTTCCTATCTACCCGCTATGCTGTTTAAGCTAGCTCGATACGAACGACTCCCGGCTTTCTCCTTCAAGGTTGAAGAGAAAGGAATAACCTGACCTGACTACCGTTTTCGTATAAGTTGGACCGCATATACAGTGCAGTGACTCTCGCTAGTGTGGTGTCGTTGAGATTCAAAGTGTAAGTGGCTTCCAGCATGAATCAGGAAACAGAGAAGAAGTTTAAAACCAATGGCTTCCTGATGATATGAATATGAAGAGGCCTCGCATTGCAGTGGAGAGAGTATATGCATCCGTACGTATCCTACATAGTGATAACGGTGTTCTCGTATCGATCGGGTTCGAAGCCTGGAGATAGTGTTGCCCAACGTGCGTCCGTAGTGACTACTGGCCCGAAGATAGGACGATTCTAACTCTCCTTTCCACCTACCGCACAGTCTCGACAGTCGAAACTTTGTTCGATGAGTTTCTTGACCTGAATAGACTCGGATAGGCCTCAACAGTGGAAAAGTGGAGACGGAACCAACCCGCCTTGGTCTAGGGCGACTTGGAGCTCCAAATTCGAGAAGGATGGAGGTAATTGCACTAAACCTATCGCAGTTGCTGTGTATAGCATGTAAAGAAAGATGCTTACATGCATGAAGCTCACCCAAGCTGAACCCGCGAACGTTCTGGATCCGATGATGAATCTGCGAGTACAATGCTATGAGCATGATTGCATAGCCATGATAATCAACGGTCTTAGCAGGAATTCAATTGGTCCGCGGACAAAGACAGAAAGAATATTGCCTTAACTTGAGCGACAATGAGATCTCGCTTCACCACGAAATTGAGTACAGTCGCATGTTAGATGGCAATCCTTAAATGCAGCAGGGAGGAGAAGTTCCTGGGTGTAATCGGATCTGCAGGTAAGTCATTCACTTGAGAAAAGGACGAAGGTCAATCTCGAATCGATGTTTCTTCATGCTATATGAAAGCTAAAGGGTGCAAAATGTACATGCGTGATACTGCGGCTTGCTTCAATGTGTAAGATATCGTTACTCTGACCAAAGGCGTACACCCATTGCAGTATTTTATTCAGTGGAGTTTCAAATTTTACAAACCAGAATGTATCTGCCAGTCCTAAGCGATGTCTTGAACTTGGCTGGAATGAGGATACACCTGGATACATCAAATCAACAAAAGTTGGTATAAGATGCAGACATAAGGATGTAAACCAATTGGCGGCAGAAGAACATGTTCAATGTCATGGATCATGCCAGAATGATGGAGTAGAAATGTCAAAGATTGTCAATCGTTATGATCAGAAATATTGCAAAGGTCCCACGATTATCTTATCACCTGAGAACAAAGGCAGATTAGGCCCAGAAAGGGAAATGAGGACCAGTTGGTCTGATGATTGATCTGTCGTCGGGACGGAGTTCGAATCTACACCTTATCTGGGCTTTGAGCCAGCTCACATTGACCACGAGATATTCCAGTCAAAGAATCTGCAAACATGCTTTGGGAAAGCTGGGTCAGTGCTTCAGTGAACCAGTTCCTCGGTGGAAATCTCCGTTGCAAAGGAAGTACTTGCAAGAAATCCTTTTTGGAGTATTGGAACCAGAATGATGGAGGATTAATCTGTGAGATGCATTTGAACCTCTTCCATTTATTCCCTTCCGAACCTTTCTTGTACTCCGTTATGCAGGTCCACTGAACACCTAGAGTCTGCAAAGTTCCCCATCGCTTGGAATTTCGACAAGATCACCCGACTTTTGCGCGCAGGTTAGATCGGTGCTTATTTTTTTTCAATTAATTCTTCCGATTTTTTGGGATTTATGTCTTGCATTTGTCATGAGTTGTTGCAAACCAATGGGGCCCAATCTGGCGCAATTGGCAAAAAACTTCATTAATCGAGATCTTTTCCTTATGATTGTACCATACTGACCAGATTCATATCTCAGATAGAATTTGTCGGGACGAACCCTGGCGAACCTACACCTGTATGATCAAATTATTTCGATCCTCTTAACTCTTCCCTTGGTATCTCCCAAGTGCGAGTCTTTTTTCCATCGGTTTACCCTTCCATTCTCCTCTATGTCATTGTCGTCGCCGGAAAGTTCCACATTCACCACCTTCGAGTCTTCCCCTTCCCCAAATTCCTCAGCTACATCAGTGTCTAACGAGGAGGAACTCATACCACGCATGCACCCTGCAACAATCGTCGCAGAGGGGTCAGGCAGTGTATACGACTATGCTCAACAGCAGCCTAACTTATTTTCGGGAACCGATGTCTGGAACTCAACTGGATCCAAGAAAAGTTCGCTAAGCTCACAGCTTCCACTTTCTATCTACATTCCACAAAACGCTGTTGCTGGTCAATCAACCACTCGACACGTTCAAGGGCCACACTCTATCCTCAGCCCTGACGACGAGGAATGGGCAAGGTCGCAAAACGCAACCCTCTCCACCACACCAAGTATTTCAAGTCCCTTGGCGAATGCTGTTGACTGTAGGCAAGAGTATCCCGACTATTTTTCCGTGAGTACCAATTTTCTACAATGACAGTTCATTTTCAAAAATTTCATTACTAGAACAATCAGGACATGCATCAACAACCCGCGCAACACGCCCTCTCACATTCCCAGTCGTTACCGCAAATGCATCTATCGCGGTATCCAAATCAACCACTACGAAATTCTCTGTATCAATCTCCCTATACTTCCAGCGCCGTACATTCTCCGTACCACTCTCCTCAACAGCACCCAGTGAACTTGGTGTATGCTCATCGCTCGTATACTGCCATTTCGTCCGCTCCTAGTGAGATCTCATCTACTGATTCTCCTTTACTCTCTCCATCCTTGCTCTCTCCTTTCATTCCAAATGAACAGTACAGCTGCAATGGAAATATACAGCACTCAGGCTCGTCTTACGGTTCCTTCAGTCAGCCGATGAACATACCCACCCAGTACCCCTACACCACCGATGCGCCCGAAGGAACCGGGCGCCTTCAATCCCGAGCCGTTCAGGGTGCTCTCTTCGATGATGCGAAAAGGCATACCTCACCTTTTCAATACGAATACAGTATGCAGTACAAGCAAACAGCAGTTAGTCGTATTATCCCTTTGGAAGAGCAGGAACAAGCGTGTGATCCGCGATTTGTGAGTGGCCATGAGGTTGGCGGGATGGAGGGTCAAGACGCAGACGTGAAGCCTTCACAGGAGGAGGAGGCAGACGCCGATTCCGATATGAGCGGAAGAGATTTTACTGAAATGAAGAGGCACTCGTATCGCGAAAGGTCATTGGCCGGCTGTTCGTCTCTCGGATTGACGTACCCTTCATCTTTCCCAAACACCGGCTCTCACATTAGTTCCCAACACGACGGCCATTTGGACTCCTACCAACGGGGCAGCCAAGGTGGTCAAGACCCATATTCCGAGGAAGAAGGAGACGGGGAAGCTGAGAGCGATGAATACGATTACGACGATCCAAGTGATGGCGAATATGTTTTCCGAGACCGGTCTAGCGCAGCTCAGCCGATTCCTACTCGCCAACTTGAGCATACGGCACCTTTCAGTACTGCGAGCGACAAAATGGGACTTGACAACATGCAAGGTGCAGCTACTGGAGATATAACAGCATCAGGGCGTAGGAGAGCTGCCACCGAATCTGCTGGTGTCACTTCTTACAGCTCCTTCTCGTCCAGTAATTATGCATCTGGGTCTTCTGCCTACGATTGGAATAATCATCCCAACCCGCCTTATGGCATGAACACTAACGCTACATCGTCGGTTGGTATGCGTACTCGTGCGGGTACGACGGTTGGTTATCCCACAATAGCCAATCGTTATTCACCTTATCCTCATGGCTCTGGTTACGACGAATATCCTATGCACAATGGATCTTCCAGGTCTCGCAGGACTTCTTACTCTTCTGAGGCATCTTCAGCGGGTCCTTTGCTTAGTCCAAATTCTCCTCCCACTCCTGGTATTCCTTTGTCACCCAGCATTTCGTCGAGTTCATCTATTTCAGCCGATACTGCGATGGGGACACCTCATGTGGGGTCGTCAAATTATAGCGGACCGGGAGGACGCAGGAAATCCAATTCACTTCCTGTGCCTATACCAATCCCAAATCTGACGAAGAAGTCTCGCGGGCGGAGAGTCCCAACCGCTTCAACTTTCGATAACAGTACACGTAAGAGCGTCGATCTTAATTACTCGTCTTCGGGTGGTCGAGGCGGGAAGGGTGTCCGAGTTCATACGTGCAAGGTCCCAGGGTGTGGAAAGTGTTTTGCTCGAGGCGAGCATCTGAAGAGACACGTCCGTAGCATACACACGTATGACAAACGTGAGTTGCTTATTGAAGCGCGTCAGATCTCAACCCACTGATTGACTTTTTTTTTAGCACACAAATGTCCTTACCCTGGGTGTGGCAAAGATTTCAGTCGACATGATAACCTGGGTCAACACATGCGAGTTCACAAAGATTACCGCTCACCACGGTAAACGCCACAGGAATATTATACGTAGTTCAGCCCAGTTTCAGCCTATTTCGCTTACCCACAAAGTGGGAATCTCGTTCGGATGGACGCTGGATGGATGTTTCTAACTCTGCCTCTCTATTTTCTACATTTAAGCCTCCTTCCCCGTTCGCTTTACCATATTATTCTATATTGTTATGATGCCTCGGGAATCTTTAGTTTTTGCTCCTCTCACTTCTGTTAAACCACCAACGTGCGGATTCGACTCCATCCTGGTAGATATTGATTTTTTTCTCCCACTATCTTTCTCTGCTTTCTTAAGCACCTCTCCCACTACTCTTGCGCTCTATGATCAATTCCCACCGATGATTTTCCATTTCCGCCGGCTATTGCATCCTTACGAGGCTACGTCTCATTTCGCACCACTATATGCTTCTATACGTTCTTTCATTCAGAGTCAGCCATGCTCTTGGGACTTCAATTCCAGACGTGGAAGAGCTGGTCACAGATGCCAGGTATATCGTCATTATACTACCACACCCACGCACCGTCCATACTGCTTTCAAATCTATCATACACTTATTACCGCACACTACATAGTTCTACAATTACAAGATGTATATATATACCAATACCGTACATACAGATCTGCATATTGCCTGCATAGCACCAAGCTTTTTCGTTGGGAATCTGCATTTTCGGCTCTTTCGGCTCAACGGCCCGTCACATTTGGTATAATATTTACACGCGTCCATTCGACGCTCTTTTTTTTCACCTTACGACGTTCGAATGAGTGTTTCAGCTCAGAGCTTGGAAGATGCTGCTAACATAGCCACCGAATTCATTTACAGTCGGTCATCAATCAACGTCAACACCGACCTTTCACAATTTCTCATATTTTGATCTCAGGTCTTGACAATATACCTAATGAAATTAAGCATATTTTGGAAGAGATAAAGCACAAAGATTCTCGGACCCAAGGTTAGGTTCTGGAACTTACAAGAATTACACTCAACGTTCTCTATAGAATTGCAACATCAAATAGACTCAGACAGCGCTCGATGGATTCGTTACTCGCTTCGCGGAGCCAGTGCCGGTGCAGGTTCCTCCCCTTCTTCGTTACTTTCTCCTTCGAAACCTATAGGACACCTTCCTGCAAAAATCAAGCAAGCTTATGCTGAAATTGAGCAACTCTCTACTGAGAAACTTGCTCTTGCAGAGCGCGTTGTCGATCTCATAACCCGGACCTATACGCGCCTAGGAGTAGATCTCAATCGTTCTCGTGTTCTTCAAGGGGAACTTCCGACAGATACTACTCGAAGCAGGAGCGTTTCTGCTGCTCCGTCACTGATCGGAAATGCACCAGCTGCTTATCATGCAACTGTCATTACTGACAGCCTGAAACAAGCTCTGAATTCAAGTTGGGCGGCGGAAAATCGCCCAGCTGTAGTAAATACGCCTGCGTCCGGTCCACTTCTGAAAAGTATGTGATTCTACCTCTTGCCCCAGATCCAATCAATATCTGTACTATCAATAGAGCGCAAGGTTACTTCTTCGCCTTCGATTAAACTGCCCCCCAGTCGTTCGATATCGCCTGCGACTCCAGCGACAAAATCAGCATCTCACACGCGCTCACGTCTTTCAAGACAAACATATCCCCCACCGCGCTACACCAAAATCGAGGAACCTGAGGAAGAAGATGACGAACCTGAGGCTGAGGGAGATGACGAAGATGACGACCACAAATTATATTGCTTCTGCCAGAAACCTAGTGCTGGAGACGTATGTATTTTATATTGGTTAATTCTTCGTAAAATGCTCATAATTATTGCAGATGATTGCATGCGACAACAACTCTGGATGTCCTTATGAATGGGTATATTCCTTGCTCTCACTGAATGCATCTGCAAAGATCAATCAATTGTTACAGTTCCATCTTGAATGTGTTGGTATAACAGAACCTCCTCCGGACACAGCGAAGTGGTATTGTCCACACTGCATTGACAAAGTGACGGCCAGGAAGGGGAGGAAGAAAAGTGCAAGTTGATGATGTCACACAGATCATGACCGTCCTTCAATGCAACCTTGGATATTTTTTTCCTGTTATCTTGCTATCAGTAACTTAATAGAGCCAACTGCACCAAATCACTGGAACGGGAGGTCTGGTGATATAATTTCGATGGTGGAACGAACGTAGGCTCAAGCCAGGTATCTGGCTGGCCTCTCACCACTTATGTAGGTGTTTGAGTTTGGAAGATAAGGTTTCCGATAAGTCATATGGACGAAAGGCACAGATGCTTTTAATTATGAAGCTACAAGTAAAGACAAGTAACCAGTATAGTACCTCATAGTACATGACTGGCTGGAAATTCGGAAACGTGATAGAATAGCACAGGTGAAATTTATTCATGAGCCGTCATGGTGTCTATGGACAATGATGCTAAGTTTCCAGGCCCGGCGAACTAGTGCCATTGTAGACGCCACAAGCAGTGAGAAAGAGAGCGTGTATTGATTTAACCGCCGCAGGCCACCAATTCAGACCCAAGAGCAGGGAAACTATGTACCAAGTACACACAAGTGAAGCAGACTGCTAGCTAGAATCCCCAGATGTTCAATTATGCTAAAATATCCCTCAAATACTTAACAACGATAATAACGCCAGCTTGCGCTACATAGTGAATAGCGCTACGAAATCCAGGCATATGGAAAGTCCCTCAACGCGTCAGAGTCTAGAGAGGACGATTGTGTCTTTTAATCCGAGGATGCATGTGCATGATCATCCACATCCCGTGGACTTAACGTTGATGAAGACGGCAGAACCTGGATCAAAGGGAAAATCACTTGTTTCGTCACAGAGAAACTTCAAAAATCAGGATTGTCCTACTATGCAGGTCGTCTGTGCCAAAAAGCCGAGGAAGTCGCAAGGAAGTCGTCAAAGCCTCAGGAACAAATGACGGACAGTTTTTTGACGGCCTGCCACTTGCTTTTTTAAATAAAAATTTGTTGTACTGTACTTAAAAAGAATCTAGGTATGGGAATCGAGAGAGAAAGTTGGACTTCAATAATCAATACCATCATTCGACCATGGTCCACATAGAGCATGGGTCCATGGTTTTTTCTAATGACCGTGCTTGGCACCGCTCCCTCCCGCTCCTGTTATGAAAGCCAGTAATTGGACGACTAGGGAATGGATGGTCTTCATTCGATATCAGATCAGCACCAGGGTTATTTGTTTCGTGGCACCATGTAGATTTCATGGTAAGTTACAGTAAGCTACTCAGACTTACCTGGGATGGTTACGTTGAATGCCGCACGCTACTGCCAGTGCACGCCGGTGCAAATGAAACCTAACCTGCATGATTCGTGTCTTCACTGCCGGCTTCGGATCTAGAAAAAGAGTCAGCTCACATTCTGCAGAGAAAAATGCTCAGATCAAAGAAGACAGGGATTAGATCGCGACGGAAGATCCTGCCTAAATCGAAAATTTCATCATGCAGCGTACTGTGAGGTACTGACGCGCAGTGAATGTCTGATAGTCAAAGCCTGCCTAACGATATCTAAGATTATCTTGTGACTTATACAGGCCTTCTTGGGTAGTCTTGGGTGCGGTAAAAGGAATAAGAATAATCAATAATCCCACATCTGCAAAACATGTATACTCGCCAGAGCAAGGATATTAGCTGGAGAGCGCTCTCCAGCGATGAAAGCACCCAAAGCAAAAATCAAAGCCTGCTCTGAGTGCTTTCGCTGCTGGGAAGTGCTAAGTGCTCTGAGCTGCTTTCGGCTATTTAGCCGAACATACAGGTTTTGCAGATGCAACATTTTGTTGAACCGAGGTGCATGGATTCAACGTACATATAGCTACATATAGCTGACGGTTGTCCCTGCACGGCGGGTAGTGGAATTTTGGTGACACGCAGAATGGTTGAAGATTACTGGCTCACTCTGGTTCGTCCGACTCGAAGTCCGTCTGTGGAGTAGCACCTCATGTACATTGTATGTATCCTGTGGAAACTTGAGGCGACATCATCGAGCGAAGACAGGAAGACAATTGCGCTTCTCCACATGATGGCACGACAATGAAAATGATGATCTACAGATGTTGACGCCATCTTGTAGTGATGGAAGATTTATTAAGGCGCTCCCTGCCTGCACCTGTGCAATGTTGGAGAGAAAGGAAACTAGATGGGACCAACTAGGACCCATCGCGCGGCATATATCCATATTCAGCAGGAAAGCCACAAGAAGATGATACGTATATTCAAAATGTACATAGCTTGACTCCGAAATACTAGAGTACATATGTAGTTGTTCCCTACTGAGATTGTACAAATAACTGTCTTACGTACATTAAAATTAACCCCTCCCAAGACCGCACAAAGCCAATGCAGCTTTGAGCATATCTTCCTCGATAACTGGGTAAACATTTTTCGCAGGGTCTACGCCATGGGCAACTTCTTTTCTTCTTTCTCTGTTTTCCTCCCAGGTCTCTGACACGGTAGACAATGTGCTCACATTGGAGTCTGATCTCGAAAGAACAGGCTTCTGAAAAGTGATCGCGATTTCTTCTTCGTCATCCTCTGCAAGGCTATCACCTGATTTTGCTGCCAACCGCCTTCTGGCACATGCCCATTCCAAAGTTCGCGTCCGTGTAACTTTTCCAAATTCAACGTAATCCTTCCCAGATGGACTTGTCATCGGGAACGGTGGTGAGGAAGGCATAGCTTCCCAAATGGGTCGCGCCGGGTCACGTTGACGAGTAGGAGTACGCGGGGTAGATTGCGGGAGCTCGGAGCGGGAAGCAATCCGGTCGAGAGACGGACGTACAGTCAACGTTTGCCCCGTTGTCAGCAAAAAGCTATACGGTGCTGACGACGGCGAGGACTGACGACGACAGCTGGCGGAGGAGTTCGGAGTGGAGCCTTTGCGTTCCATCTGCCGTTTGTTTTGGAACCAGATGGTCACTGATTTTATTTCCCTGCAAGAAGCACGCGTAAATCATTCCGTTTAGCTCACAGAGCGTGACAAAAACACGCACATGCTACCAGCTCTTGCGACAGTTTCACGCTCCTGTCTGGATGGATGGGAATTATGATGAAAAAGATTCTCGAGCATCATGAGCTGAACGTTGCTGAAACGTTTTCTAGTACGTCGAGTACCGGTCGCATTCTCAACATCTTGTAATGACTCAATACTAGTCATGGAAGAAGATCTGGAGAAAGTGTTTGAAGACACATTTTGCATAATCGCAAGATATAGAAAACAAGAAATGAGGAAGTAAAAGTGTAAATTAGAAAACCTTGCGTTTTGATTCCGTTGAACCCAATAGGGTTAGGGGTTACGCGGTCGCGCTTATCACGTGCGTGGTGTTTCTTACGTTACTTGCTTACTGCCATTAGTAATAGTTGTACGAGAGACTACTTACGAGATGGCATTAAAAAAGCTAATAACTTAATCTCAGTCTGTCGCTGTGTGTCCTGCCTTACCACCTCTTACCACTCCAAGCACAAATATGCTCCCCGTTGGCTCTGTCCCATGAGAGTACTTCCAGAATCCAAGCATACAACCGTAACCGTAATGTCGGTAGATGTTTCTTTTGACGCACCTCGCATGATAATAATCAGCAGGTTTACCCTCTAGAATCTAGGTCTCATTGCTACGCTAGCCATATC
Organism: Lentinula lateritia; assembly: GCA_028011325.1. Classification (NCBI taxonomy): domain Eukaryota; kingdom Fungi; phylum Basidiomycota; class Agaricomycetes; order Agaricales; family Omphalotaceae; genus Lentinula; species Lentinula lateritia. The sequence goes on along the minus strand of JANVFT010000108.1, from coordinate 88,434 downwards.
TTCGACCGGAGCTCCCTTTCACTTCCGACCTTGTTCAACCACCTGGATGTTCACCGGACATTCATAAATTTTCTGGGCAGGGGGCACTTATTCAAACAATGAAAAGAACACACGAAGCTTCTCCAGTTTCTCCAATGATTGCATTACTTGTAATGAATATCCTTTCGCACGTAGTGCTATCTGACTGTGGGTAGTCCTCATTCCTTGTGTTGAACCTAGCTTGATTGAATTGTTCAGCTTCTGTACTGGTATCACGCGGACAGAATCAATGCCACTTTACCCCTTCCTTGACTATAAACGCCCCGCGAATAAGCCGATATTTCCTTCAAATCTAGACACCTCGTTCCTAGGTGTATTCACTGTCGTCCGTGAAACAACTTGGGGCCAGAACTTGACCGTACGTGCACAATACATGCATCCAAGTTTTGTGCCTTGACCTAACCTTCCATATATGTTTTATCGATGTCAATTTCAGTCGCGTCTGCACATTTAAATCTGCCCAGCCCAGGAAGGGTAACTTTCTCTAGCCATCTCTTCGCTCTGGTTTGATCTTGTCTCTGTTGAGATTCATGACTCCTCTGCAATCGACTGGGATTTTTCTGGTGGGTTGTGTCGCTGCTTGGGCCACTTTTTTCAAGCCTCTGGGAAGTTCTGCACCTTCTTTGGAGAATGCGATAGTTTTTGGCACCGGAGAGCAGCAATGGGACGTCAACGTCTCACCTGCCAAAACCATTACCGGGCATCTCATATTTCAAAGTGTGAGCTCGCTACTACAGCATTGGCCTAATACACGCTATCGAAATGGTCTGTCCATGACCCGTCCTTCTCACTTTGAGTTGTTTTTGTGTGTGTTCTTGCTGACACGCTCTTTAAAATGCAGGTCACACAATTGTACCGGGTTGGGTACCCATTGGGACCACCCTCTACCACGGGCGGTCAGATCCCAACTATCCTAAAGGAGCAGAGTGGACTGCGACCGACCCAGAGCACTCGTTCCAGTTCTGCAAGCGCCCGTGCTGGCATCTAACCGTCGTCACCACTCGGCCATTGAAAATCTTGTATTTCGACGGAAGTAGCGCGGTGAAGATGCATGGAGGGTCAATGGATAGTCAAGATATATTGCTTTGGGGAGGGAGGAGAGCGGAGATGGTGTTTAGTGAGGAGGAGCGGTTGAACCAACTCTGTCAGTGGGGAAGGGAGTTCGACATGGATGGCTTCGTAAGGTACAGTGTCCATCCCAATTTCAAGAAACGGTTCGTTCTTAAGCGATTACAACATAGGATGGAAATGAACTTGTATGTTTGTCCCGGAATTTTTCTTGGTCTGCTTACTGCAATCGGTTCCCTCCTTATCTCAGTGAAGTCATGCTCTGTGATTTTAAATCTGGCGTCGAAACAGTTTCCTTTATCCACCTCGCAAATAGCTCTCCTTCGGATCCCAAACCTCCGTCGACAAGCAACGAAGCGCTGTCAGACGGAGTGGAAATTGAGACTGACTCCGAAATGGACGTGTGGAGTGGTGGCGGTCTCAACCCTGCGGTTACCATTAGGAATTTTGAGCTGATGCATTCGAGCTCCCAGTATAACCAATACCCGGGAGACACTCGCGTTAAACTTGACCTCACTCGACTTGTTAGTTTCTATGATCCGGAACTAGCGCCGTCGTTGATACGAATGCGGAATAGTTGCAATGACAGTAGATGGTTGTACGATTTAGCCACAATCGCTCCAGCGGACGTCTCTACCCTCCATCAGAAACTCCGTGCGGCATTAGAAGTCCAAGAGAATTTGACGAGGGTCACTAGCGGCGTGGATTGGCAAACATTATTTCGGGTCGTTATCAACCGCTTCGGGTCGCGCTTACAAATTTTGCGTTACGTTGTTACAGGCTCTGCTCATCACTCGGGGTCAACGATCTTGGACGATGAGGATCGGGTCCTGAAAGCCTTTGCCCAGATCAATGTCATGCTCACTCCGTACGTCCCTTACGACCTTAAACCGAATGTAGCTGCAGATCTGCGAGTCGCGGAACGTGTGGATCATATAACCTTAGCTTGGGCTTCACCCGCGTATGAACTGTGCAGTACCATTCATACATCGTACATTGCAAAGAGTCTTTCAGGAAGAATGACACCTTCGGAGAGGCTACTGTTGGGCGCAGTGCAAGATACGACCAAGGAGATTTGTAGAGTTTTAGTGAAGATGTGGGCTACCGGAGTAGAGGCTGGTTTGGATACAAAGTATTGGGTGCGTCGACCAGGGCAGCAGGAAAAACGGGATCACCATGATGACAGGTTCAGTGCCCTGGCGAGACAGTGGTCCGTAGAGATAGAGCATTTGATGGACTGGCTCGACTGGCATGCGTGGGTGAGTTGTAGTCCAGCTTGTAGTGATGAGGTAAGTTGTGGTACATTAAATCAGTCCAATGGATGCTAAATCTTGGCTCGGATAGGAAATGTGTTACATGCCGACTTGGCCTTTTTTCGGTGGTCCACCTCCCGGTCCTGCTATGAGTCCAGAATCAGGCACTTCTTCTGAGACGAATCCAGAAAGTGGTTCGGACAAGAGCAATGAGTGGGCAAGACCTATGCCAAAGTGTATTAGGAAAATAGCACCTTATTCATTCTAATATCTCGCGTTGAAAACGTGCCTCTCGCAGGTTCGCAATGTAACTAATGGGGCCTGGACATGACGCGGAGGTCGGGCTTCTGAATGTTCAGAGAGGCTACTATTCTTCTGTTCGCTTGCTTTTTGCTGATTTCAGCGTACGCTGCTCATCGTCACACGTCTGAGCTGCCAATGTCACTGAGCATAATTCATTCGTCCTTTTCTTGATTCTATCACCACCATTCGTGTTTCTCCACCCGTTTGACATTCACCATGAAGTTTTCCCTCAGTTTTATTCTTTTGCTTTCGGCTGTAAAGACCTATGGATGGGGTATGAAAGGACATGAGGCAGTAGGGTATGCGGCTTCCGATTTTCTACGCTATTCCTGAAAAGTCTATTGCTGATATCATTCTTCTTACAGATTCATCGCCATGAAGGTATGTATGGCCTCGCGTTTTTCATGAATCTTATCCCAGTGCCTTATCCAGGCCTTATCTCGTGGTTTAGTTTCTCGCACCTGAGGCATCTTCATTCGTCGAAACCTCTCTGAGTGGTCCCCAGTACCATTCTTCTCTTGGACTTGCCGCTCCCGTTAGTCGTATCCTGTTGCAATTTACCCGTTTTCTGAGTATACATCGTGTATAAGTGGGCTGATGAAGTCAGAAGGCAGAAAGGATACGCGTGGTATGTCGCGTCATTGCAATTGAAAACCCGTACCCAACTTTTACTCCCTCAGGTCTGCTCCGCTTCATTTCGTAGACGCCGAAGGTATGTGACAGCACTTCTCCCCTGCCGCGACTTCTTGGGTAAACATATAATGTTCAGACCAGCCGCCTACCGAGTGTTCTGCCAATCAGAAGCGCGATTGTGCCGGCAATGGATGCATTCGTGAGTCCTAGGTACATGCTATATTGTTGTTCCTGTCTGCTCAATGTGGCGTTGTAGTGACTGCGATTGCCAACTACACTTCCCGTGTGGTTGACACCAGCTTGTCTGATTCTGACCGGCAGGAGGCTCTCAAATTCATTGGTATGACCCTCCATCATTGTTGTGATTTCATACTGACTAACAGTCCTTCCCAGACCACGTAGGATCTTCATTTCAAGTTACTTTTGATGTCAGCAAAGCTCATGTGAAAACCTCTCTAGTTCATAGGCGATATCGGACAACCTCTTCACGTAGAAGGAATCGAGCGGGGCGGAAACGGTATTCATGTGCAATGCGCAGGGAAAAAGAATAATTTACATTCTGTTCGTCTTTCTCATTATCTTATATCTGAGGCTTACCTGTACTGTAGGTGTGGGGTCAGTCAATATTTCCAGCTCTGAGAGATTAAAAATGCCCACGTGTTTGAACCTGTGTTTTTTGTAGACGATGGAATCATAAACAAGTTACTCGATGATGAATACGATGGCTCTGTGATTCAGTGGGTCAATAGTTTAACTGAACGCATTCAGGTCCGCATTTAAATAAATCTCTTCCACTTTGAGCACGGTCTCTAAAAAAATTGATTTCTAGACTGGTGATTATCAAACTTCTGCTAGCAACTGGATTGTCTGCGAGCCTGGATCAAACTTCCATTGGGAGTCCGTCAACGCGCAGACTGTCCTCGAGCCGTCTTTGGACGAAACTATGAACTGCCCCCTCGTTTGGGCAAAGGAGTCAAATGCTTATGACTGCGTACGTCTCGATGTGAAACTTGTTCGTTCTCCTTCACTTGTGCTTATATATATATGCAGTCGTTTGTATGGACCTACGACTCCTATGAAGACCTCTGCTCTGATGACAACGATTATTACTCTGGTGCTGTTCCTATCATCGAAATGCAGATCGCCAAGCAGGGTTATCGGTTGGCGGCTTGGTTGAACGTTCTTTTCGATGGAAAGACGAATTTGCCTTGATGCGCATCAAGGTTATCATCTTCATTCAAGATTTGCTCATGTTGTGTGTACAGTATACCCTAAATAAGTTACCCAAGCCCGTACCAGTTTTTCGTTTTTTGTGAAACAATATGATTGTCAGTTACTGTTAAATACTAAATGAAGCTTGAAGCTTGAAGATTCAAACTATTTTAGATATCCTGTCTTAACTGCTTGTCCTGTTGAAGTTCGAACAGTTGCGCATGCGATTCTGCGAACGGTTCTTTCGTTCGAACGTCCTTTCCTCTCCTATGTAATCTTGTGTTTCTTTGTATCTTTCTATTACATAATCAAGCTATCGGGGTTACGCCTTATTTGAAGCCGGTACAAAGACGCCTAGTTATTGTGCTTGAGATGGGCAATCTTTCATATACTGCATTCTATCCTATCCTGCGAGGCTGTACATATCCAACATGCACATACTTCTACAAGTTATTACTTCGAGTACAATAATAAAAATAGTGTGTGATACGTATACAATGGAGCTCAGAATATGCAAGAGGTCGACGGAGAAAAGGAGAAAAGTAAGAAATTCAAAATCCCAGCTGCTCGACGAAACTCTGCCACGATGCGTCCAAAACTGGTGTTCCAGGCAATAATTGTGTATTGGCTGGCGGATACCCAAGGGTTGAGAATGTGCCTGTCGAGAATGAAGGTGAGACCATAGAATTTCCAAATGCATTCCCTCCTCCCATGGTAGACAGGTCACCCATGTGCAGGCTCGTGTCCTCTCCTCCCATTGACATAAAATCGAAAGCCATGCCAGACATTCCAGAGTAATGAGAAGAAGAGCTGCTTGTTACTATATCTTGGTTCTGTGATCCAGCTAGAGCCGTAGGATACCTCAGGCTTGCATTTCCAAGCTGAGACGTGTCCTGGCCCCCTTGTTGTTGCCCCAGAGAAAGCCCAAATGACTGTTCAGTCTCTGTCCGATTGGCAGTAGGTGTATCTAAGAAATGAAGCTCGAATCCTCCGAAGTTCATATCAACATCCATCTCGATATTTCGAATGTCTTGGACAATGGTTGGGTGGAGATTCTGTACGGGGGCTAGCTGTTGTAGATGCTGCTGGCTTTCTCCGTGAGCCCAAGACATAGACGGGGGGAGCGAAGCCAAAATCTCCGGGCTAGGATGAGCATCAGAACCAGTATCTGATGAATTGGGCGGAGATGCAGGTTTTTCCACTGGCGTCGAGGGCTTTGAGCTTTTACAAGCCGAAATTAGATGTGTTCGTCCACCCAATCGGTCAAGCTCAAAGGTTGACAATGGGATGCCTTGCGCCTCTTTCAAGTCAGCCGTGCTGGTGAACGAAACGGCGCATGGTGGTGAACGAGCACTCGGCGAGTGATCTGATCCTGCTTGTGAAGAGGATGATTCAGCGGGACTACCACTATTACTCGTCCTATCTGGAGAAGCTGCGGTATCGATCACCTCCCGCGCTTTACGACGGAGATTCCGCATGGTATCCTGGTTTATTGTCAGAGAACATAATCGATACGAAAAATGAAGACGTACTAAGATATTAGCAGCACTACGCGATGTCGGGGCTGCTTCCTCGAAGAGAGATGTCATCCCGTCCAGTTCTTCCACCGAAGACTTGGTCATTTTGGAATTTGGTGCTCGGGTGACGAGGATGCACATCACAATCTGGCACACAAGTAATGAATTCGACTATGAACGACGCAATGGAATTAACTAAACGAACGAACCGCTGAGCTGAGCACCTGACTCCATGCCAGATGGTATCGCGCAAGGAGATGCGGAATGTGCATCCAGGCAATCTGCATCGCCTTACTGAGCCGCCACGCACTACGGTATGTCGCAATCACCGAGGCGACATATTTATGCGTTGTGAGGTCATCGGGGGAATCTTGCAGTGCTTGTGCGAAGTATGCACGATGGAGGTGCATTAGCACTAGGGCAGTATAAGTAGATACATGGGTATGGAGCTCTGCACTCACTGTTCTCTTTATAACACATAACAATTAGCCTTTGTAGATATAAGTCTTGCCTAGTCTCCAAGGCACCACATTTCACTCTCAGATTGACAGGAATAAGAAAATCTCGAATTTTACGATCAAAATCAATGATGGTGCTGTATGCAGGTCGACTGGATCCGAAGGTCTCTTCCATAATGGTGTGTACGAAGGCGGTGAATTGCCAGCTCCAGTAGTGAACTGTGGAGCAGGTTAATGAGAGGATATTGAAAATAAGCTTTATTGACACTTGCATCCTGGCTCGCGTTCTCCATCTGCACTGACAAACTCCTCTGTATCTTTTGGCAGGGGACAGTCAACGTAAGCCCGAGATAACGATGGAGGGCGACCATAATAGAAACTCTGGTGAAAGACATCGCAAGTAAAAACGTGAACAGTATAAGGCGGATAGAAGAACAACTCACCGACCATGTATCTGCAGTGAAGACAGTCCAGAAGAGACGATATTGCATCTGCTGAATTTCATGTGGAAGGCTCCATCGAGAACTGTTGAGATCTGACCAGAGTGAACATCTTGGTATTCAACAAGAATGTAAATTCCTGGACCACTCACGAAATCCAATCTAGCAATGTATCACATAAATGGGAGAAGTAGTATAATACGTGGAAAAAATGCTCACACTAGTACCCATCCTCACAACATGTCCAATATATGCCCAACCAGCAGTAGAGCCCATAGCTTCCCAGTCACTAAATTCAAGGAACTGTGCTATATGAAGCTACACCCAGCACGGAAAGTAATAAATAAGGGGGAACATAAGAAATAAGGACACATACACACCATGCACCAAATGCTTTTGAACGTTGTATGACTAAACGGCGAATTAAAACTCAATGCAGCTTTTGATAGATAAAAATATTCTTGTGCTTGTACGGAGCAAGAGGGTAAACTGGGGTCGAAAAGAGAAGCTATAGCGAATATAATGAAGATTAGAGAGAGGGAGTGGTAGCATCTAATTGTATCAAATGAACTATACCGAGAAAGGACGGACATGAATTCAGTAGAATAAATGAAGGCGAAGATAGGATTGACGCACTCTGAACGATAGATGCTGGCTAAAATTTCATCAAAAAGTTGGGTTCGAGGTAGCGGCGTATACCTGAGACGCAGAAGAATCAAAATTGGTACTTTAAGCTGCCCGCAGATATTCTTACTTACATGTATTTCCCATATTCTAGATAGACCTCGCATAACCGTATCGCCTCCGAAAGCGGCGGAAGTAAGCCGAATACTTCTTGACCAAGTTCGTATATGTCCCGCTCGGATGTAACTGAGTTACCATAACTAGGCTCACTGTCGTCACGACAAAAATGAGCGCCATTGATGATCTTTTGAGACAGTCGGGTGCAAGATATGGGAATGGATGATTTTTGCGGTTTCGCAAGAGCACGAATGAGGTACTACGGGCAAATCAATAAATGTACAAAAAGAAGAATGAAAAGACTTACTTCTGAGCGAGCAGTTTGACCGAGAAATTGGGTCTCGCCATTTTCGCGGATAGAGAGAGTGCCTATATTGCAATGCAATGTCCCTTCAAGTAGACATTCAAAACGAGGGACTACTAACCAAATGCGTCGATTAGATTTTCATCTTCTGGGTTCTTAGTTGAGCTTGAATAGTTCTGAGTAGGGGACGGATGAGTGCCACTGGCTATTAAAGGGTCTGCTGTTTGATGGTCGGGTTTGTTTTTCGGATACACAGTATGTGGAGACTTGAGTTGCAACAGTTCGGATCGAAGTAAAGGGTGCTCCTCTTCTGATAGCTGAGCTTGTGCACCACGAAGAGCGCTTTCGAGCTCGCGAATTCTTGAGCATAGCTGTTCAATACGGTCATGGAGCTGCTCTGTATTTGCAAGGACCAATCTAGTTGTATATATGAGCCACTATTTGAAGGAAACGAACATCATCATGCACCTATTACCCTTTCCCGCCGTCAAGGAGCCTGAACAAATTCCAATCAATTGAGGACTCTTCCAGGTCGACTGCATGAGTGATTCGTGGCTTACCATCAGGGCAGATTGCAGCTGATAACCCGCATTAGTTCAGAGAAACAGGCAAGTGGAGGTTGCTTACCGCATCCTCTGGAAACACATTTTCCACATGGTACTTGTCGATCACATCTCAGCTGTATATCTACCATTAGCACCGGTACATTATGAAGCTTGAAGTTTATGAACCTTGAGACGTCTACATTCAGCGCAGGAGGTTGCGCTATTATTTCTTTTAGAAAGTGATTTCGGAGACTAAATTTGGGTACAGACGTTCTCCCAGGCCGTCGTTTTGCTGTAGTCTTTTTTGCATCCGTCTGTTTCTCCTTCACGCTTGCACCCATGTTCGATAAAAGATTTGAAGGCCAGTGGACAAATGCTCAGATGTTCGACGCTGAGTAAGGCTGATCATCGCAAAACCCGTTGGGGATTGTTTGGCAAAAGCTTTGATTGCCGTGTTGCCGTGTTGCCGATTAGTGCCATGACTCTTTACTACGGTCGAAAGAGCCCATTTCCGTGCTCAAATCTCTTCTTGGAGGTCATCGGTCATCGGAATGTCGTACTCATCCATAGGTACATACAGCAAGTCTAACCGCCAATCAAGCTCACGATGCTGATGGGCGACATAGCAACACGGCGACTACATGAAGTTGCGATAGAAAGCGCTGCGCCCGTTCAGCCGACGGCAGCGTGTGCCGTTTACATAGGCCAATTCTCTCCTGTTACTTCGGAAAGTTGAAACCGTTCAATTAACTATATATGTATACAGCATAATACACCTTTAACAGCTTTGCCACCACCACCTCACTTTCGCTATTTCGTTCTCTACGGGCTATCTCTACCAGTATACGCTCACCTAATTCAGACCGTCGTTTGAAACGACCAACCACTTCTCAACTCGTTTTACAGTAAAGGAATCGAACTGACGGAATGGCCGACAGTCTCGACTGCTTCTCACTATGTTTTTGCTGCTTTTGTTTCTGTAAGCTTTTTGCTTCATACACACAAGAAATTGATGCTCACCATTTTGGCCATCTGAACTTTTCTACATCACATTGTCGTGGAATTGTCGTGAAATTATCCTTCCCCGATCACCTTATTCACAATTTACTCGGAACTATCTTGCAGCAATATGCGGCCAGAGCGAAACATCTTCTTGTAGATGGCGTGAGTCGTACTTTCCACTGTCACTTCTTCAAATTGGTAGACGGTGTATTCACTACGTTGACCAACTTTGAATCTGAGGTCTTCCGTTGGGCATCAGACAGTGAACTAATCCTATTCCTCTACCTCATCTAGTCTGTCCTTGCTGCCATTCACACAGAAGCAAATTTGATGACGATCCCGCTATGAACGACCCGGAGCTCGATGCTATTGTGGAAAGGCAGTTGTACGAACAACGTGCAGCTTGGTATGCTGCTAATCCTCAATCAGAGGGGCAACATCATCTATATGTGCCTCAGGTTCCAGCTCCAGCTGCTTTGCCTTCGTCCGAGAATGCAATAGCACGGGAGCCGAGAGGCACGATGCAACTGCCGACTTCCTCCCACTTATCTGCCAGCCAAAACGCGCCAATGGCTATACCTGAACCCATGCACGTGCAGCCCGGCAGCGGCGCTACCATGAGTGAAAAGACTCATTTGGACACTGAAGAAAGGAGGGAATGAAGATTTGTGGATACTCAGCCCGCGCCCGGGGTTCGTTCAGAACTGAAAGTGGATGTTGAATTTGAACGTAGTTTTCAGGTATCCTGTGCAGTCACCTTGCTTGGCTCGCCATCTTTAATTGACGCACTCTTCGTTCCGTATCGCTGATATGCCACATCACTCTTCCTGGCCCGGGTTCCTTGTGACATCTTCGTTTGCTCTTCATCAACTGCTAGTCAGTAGTGTGTAAGAACTGACGAGAGTACATCAGCCACCTGGATCTCCTTGTTTTGTGTTCGTGATCCAGGTAAGGTCATTGCCTTGGTACGAGGCACTTTCCCACTAGTCTTCACCTTTTCATCATTTCATGGTATATGGGCATAGCGTACTGATTGGTTTTTCCTGGATTTAAAAAGTCAAACAACTGATTGAATCTCGTTGTACTGTTGGCACACCTAGACATTCAAGGCCAAGCTTCATATACAAACTTACCACGAAAATAGAATGTCCGCTCCCTAATGAAGACAACATGTACAGATTTCTTGCTCATGTTCCTCTCTTCACAGAGAATGTGATTAACGGTAACCCCGCTGTTCAATTGCATCATTTCGATCTTAGCCGTCCTTGTCTTTCTAGCTATGTAGTATGGATCACTTGATCATTCCACTGTGCTCGATACAGAGTTGATAGGTTGATTATCTGCTACCGAGCACTGGTAATTTTTCCATTCTTCAATTGACCTCAGGCTCCGAATCACCCACATCTTTCCAAGTGCTTCATCAAATTCTCCGCTACAGCTATTCGCTATCCCATCGACTGTCGAGCAGAGCTCTCAACTGGGCTAACTCGCACAGCCCTAAGCTTTGAGTGTACTAGTGGAAGCCACAAGGATTCAGATCCTTTTCCAAACATCCTTTAGGTGTAATGGAAACCGCTGACATGGCGTGTCTAGACCCTGTTCTGAACTTCTTAATGCCCACCGGATGCTCACATTCGTGAGTGCATCTGATATACACCTTGGCCTGCCTTGGTAGTTAGAGGGTGAGAAGATCACTCTGTTATGATGTCCACGGTCTATATAGACGTTTGGACTGCCACTGACTGTTCTCATCATCATCATCATCTTTCCTCTAAACCACCATCACTTGGGGTGGACAGAGCCCAACGCCCTGGAGGTAATCCGCCTTTGAACTTGTCTGTGATCACTGTGGATCCCCCCCGCTCTTTTAACGTTTCCTTTTTTTGTCCTGTTTCTCATTTTGAGCAGGTCTCTCATCCTCCCGCTTCACAATCTCTTGGACTCAAAATTTTGAATTCACTTTTCGCTTCCTTTGTTCAAAAGCGTCTGCTTTGAATCGTCACACGGCATGCTAAGTCCGGATCTGTTGAAGGCCATCATTGCTTCGCTGGAGGGCTCAGAAATAGCTAGGATTGTAAATATTGCATGCCTTGCATTGTCAGGTGAGTTTGAACTATTCGTAATTAGACCAGCAGTCGTTCTTACATCTGTCTTTGATAGTCTATGAGGTGCGCAGTTTGCTTCGCTGGTCTACCAAGCCAGGTTGTTGCTGATACTTCCTTGGAAGTGGTCAATTACGCTTGATCAAGAGGTATTTGCTGACCGTCAAATTGATGTGGGATGCTCTATTGACATTGGTCGTCAACTAGATAGAGTATTTCTGGACCGGAAAATGGACGATATCACGAATCTTATTCTTTTTGGTACGTAAGGCAGTCATTCCTCACGAAGGACGTGCTGATCATTTCGCTAGAATCGATACATCCCTCCTTTTTTGGTCATGTTCGCACCTCCACAATTTAGCACATCCGTCCAGGATAGCTGATTTTTTTCTAATTTATTTATAACCAGGCTCGGGCTCATTGGTCAGTATCCCAGCTTATAACGTTTAAGTCGTAGACGATCTGATGTCTTGCAGAGTTCTCCATTCCAAATCCTTCAAATGAAGTGAGGCCGTCGATATCATCAACTGTATCAAGATTGCTGATACGCTCTATTCCTTTTCCACGTCCATTCGCTATTCAAGTTGTACGTGGCACTTCATGCTTCGTCCTACGTTCCAATCACTCAATGTCGAAAATAGCTGCATCTCGGCTATCCGGTTCTCATTCGTCTCATCAATCCTCGCCTTGGGTACCATCCAAGGTTCGCATGATGATTTCCTACTACTTTTATCCCGGCTTGCCTCATAGAACATTCTCATTTCAGCGATGCTCATTCTCCGTATATGGTACCTTTTCCCTCACAATAAGTTCATCCAATACGGGATGATCATCCTGTGGGTCTTTTCAGTGGCAATTTCCCTGGCTTACACCAGCGTAGCTGCAATGGGTTTGAGGCTACCGAACACATCCCTTTTCATGCAAGGTGCTCCCGGGTGTCGCGTTGCCAGACCGGTCAAATTTTGGAGGATGTTCATGCCGTCGCTGGGTTTGCATGTGAGTTCCACATACGAGAACCGAAGAAGTGTTTAACCCGATCTGTGTAGACAATTCTATACATCATGACGGCTGTGAGAGCCTTGCGCAATCGTAGAATATTGAAGGACGCCCCGGTTTTGAAGCGTCTTCTCCGAGAGTACGTGTGTTACTACATCCTTCGCAGTTAGTGGTTTATCCGATATGACAAACATCAGCGGAGGACTTTTCTTTTTTGTAGTATTTGGTGAGGCTCGTCAACATTGTCAGGTCGCGTTCAACTCTAAAATCTCTTTGAAAAAGTGTCTATCGGGTTTACAGCTATTGGTTCATTTCTTGAGAATGTTCCTCAGGTGCGCCTACGCTGAATGATACTAATCAATGATGTGCATTGACGTTGTCGGGATAGATTAACATCCCGGTAATCTTTTCAAAGTATGTTTACCCTCCTTCAACTATTTGCACTCATAATCCTTATGACGATCCCACGACTGTTGTACAAAGTTACTTGCTCGCAGTTACATCCATCGCGATGTCCCGAATTATGTTCAGCATCCATTCTCTGGCCTCTCATCTCGGTTCTGAGACCGGCTGGCTCTTGAGCAACGTCGAATTACGGAGAACCAACTGGAGGAAGGGTGCTACAGAAGGAGAACTCATTGTCGAGTGCAATAGTTATGATGACCACGACGATCGAGAATCCAACCTGCAGATCAACAACGGCTCCCTTCGTTCGCACAGCGCGTTAAAGGTGTCGAGGGTTGGTATGTTCAATGATGACACGATGTGGCTTCAGTCAAACCCACACAATTTCTAATGGATGGGACACTTCGAATGGAATATAGGGGAACGCTTTGTGCAATAAAGTCAAAAAACTTCGTCCATGATTTGTTTCTTTGCTATTTGCTGTACATTATGTATTTTGTTAATAATAGATGTTCGTCTTGCTGGTCGGGAACGCTTCATTTTATACTAAAATTTTCCTTGGAAGGTTGTGCGCGTTGAAAAAGCGCTAATATATAAGAATATACATGCAAATGTAGTTTTTTTTCTTTTGTAAGGCGAGGACCACTGTGACTTCATTGTATAACTGTGGAAATTCGGAATTCAGGATAGAGGACATCTCCTGTATAGGTTCAGCATTCTGTCCGTGCATTCCAATGCCATTTGTCACTTCCATTGAGATACTTTACTCCCCAGCCGTCAATGTCATCCTCCCAACTCCGCCACATCCATCCTATATTCATGCTCTTAAAGTAGTCTTGACAAAAAGAGTCGAGCAGATTCCAGTAACCTTCGGAAGACGGCACTGAAGCAACGATATCCGGCGAGTTGGGCGCGAACTCGTCTTCGTTTGTCGGCCATCCAGTCTAAAAACGTTAAGAAACGTTATAAAGGAAGAAGAAACGTTATAAAGGAAGAAGAAACGTTATAAAGGAAGAAGAAACGTTATAAAGGAAGGAGAAACGTTTATATTGATTTCTTACCTGAGTCACCAGAATCGGTCTTCCATTGGCAATACTCTGGAAATATTCGATGTCTTGTATAAAATCATTCCAGCTGGAGCTCGCATTTCCACCGGTAGTTGCGTCAAAAGCGAAATACGGAAAGTTGTTGACCATGAAGAAATCGACTGCATCTGCCACAGGTGTGATGCTTCCAGAACTCTGCCATCCGTACGCTAAATCCGATATTGAAAGTGGGATGTCAAGTCCTGCAATGCTGAGATTGTGACGAACTTGGTTGATATATGATGCCAACGCTGCAGGTGAGCCGGCATCATCGTCATACAATGGTTCATCGCCTATCTAAGAATCAAGAACGGATAATTCATGAAAGACAGTCCAGCTTACCAATGGCGATAGCGAGAACAGGTTTTGGATTGTTGATGACCGCCTACAGAAATGGGTCAGTTTACACCTAGTTCAATAGCAATGTTGAGCTAATTCACCTGTGTAACAGCTTCGATCCGTGGCACACTTTTAATCAGAAAAGTGTCGTTGGGACCATAAGATTGCCCTACTGCATGGATCGGAAGGGTCCAAGCCAACGGGATGATACTGATTTCTGCATTTCCAGCAGCGGTAATAACATCTGAGCATAACGAGACCATAATGTCTACATCAATAGATTAATGTAGGGGATTTCAATGCACACCATCGTAGTAACCAACATCAGCGCCGGTTCCACAAAACTCGAAGGTAATGACCACTCTAGCTCCGCGTGCCTTCATCTCGTTAAAATCTTGAGTCATTTCGTACGTGGATCGACATGACTGCATGCGTTCATTCAGGTAAGGTTAGCGTCGCTTCAGAGCACTCACCTCAATGTCATATACGAACCCTTCCCACGCATACATGCTCTCGATTTTCTCCAACCTGCTCAAGCCGGTACTATAGGAAGAATCAAGAGTATCACTTGCAAAGACAGCCCATCCATAAGCAATAGCTAGGGCTAGGATGTTGACCAGGACCATCGTCAAAGCCAACAGGGCACTCCAAGAAGATAATAACGATTGCGAGCATTATAAGGTACTCAGAACTTCTGACCGAAGCCACATGATGCTGTAGCTGCATGTGCGGGACTAGCTAGCTAGAAGAAGAAGGGAAACCCGTTAAAGGCACTGGCAATCAGAGGCAGGAGATGATAAAATTTATGGGGCGCAACATCCAGAGATGAAGAAGCCTTGAGAGATATCGAGATAACTGTATGAACTGGGGATCATCGGACTTGATGGGACTTGCGAAGGAGTTGCAGCAACTTGCAGGACATAACTCGGCCCGAAGTCAAATCACGACCACGTGAGCGTGAGTAACATGAAAATTGCCAATAGCTGTTCAGCGTTCAACGTTCAACTCGGACTCCCATGCCGTTACACCACCATCTTGCCATGTCCGAGAATATTCCTCCAGCCTGCAATATACCCCCAGCCTATAAAGCTCTCTACGCTCCCACCCTTCCCACCTTCAGAGTCAGACTCGCACGTCAACTTCCTCATGAAACGAACCTCATCAAGACAGCAATCTTACATGGAATGCTCAAACCAGAAGATGCTCCTACGCGTCTTGACTCTCTGATGAATGCCTTGATGGACGAATCTCAAGTCCCGAAAGACGCGAACGATGAGTATCTTCAATACCTTCTCGGCCGTTCCAAGAAGAAGATCGACAAGGAGAAGCAAAAAATTGACAAGGGAAAAGGATTACTCAGGAGATGGGTCGAAGAGGATCAAGGTATTAGAGATTCGGATATCTGGGACGATTTGCTGCAAGTTCGTCAAAGCGATGTCATACTTCACTTCATCATTGTCCTAACTCGCTCTCAAACAAAGGTAGTCAACCTGACATTAAAAGGCGACGACTTCGGTGACATCCTCTTCGGCGAGATTACGCCTGAGCTCCGCGCGAAAGCTCCCTGGCTGCCCTCGAAATCAAGTCAAATCCTTCCGACTGCACTAGCGCTTCCGAAGCAATGGAAAGATATAGAGAAAGATGAAGAACCTGGTAAGCGGTGGGTAGCTCAGTATATCTTGGGACCTTTAAATGAGGCTCTGGAGCCTGTATGGAATGATATGGGGTGAGTTAGAAGATATCCTTCTGTTTTGGACTAGTCAACTCATGCATCGCTTTCTTATTCAGACTGGCTCCTCCACACCCTAGGCCTCCTGCCGTACCGATCATAACTCAACGTCAGCGGCTTGCCCTCGTACTGCAGAACCGATTTAACCAGTGAAACGGATAGAATTTAGAATGTTGTATTTGAAAGCTCGAAAAATCTATATACAGTATAGTGTTAAGTGGTGTTTGAATATAGTACGCACTTTCTACTTGTGCTCCCTAGGCTCTTCACTTCGAGCTTCGACCGAACCACTATGTATAGTCTCGCATCAGGTCAGAACTTTATAATGAGTGAAGAAATAATCGTCCGTATCGATTTTCTCACACCGGTTCACCATTCAAATAACTTATAAGGTCCTCAATGTCAACACGAGAGTTCAACCCACCAAAATTTGCACAAAATATGGCTGTTGTTCCTCCTCGGCGTGCTCTTGCTCTCGACAGGGTTTTGTCACGAAGGGGTTTATCCGCGAAGAGATGATTATAGGACAGGTAGAGCCGACAAAGACTCGTGTAAATGGGGGGGGGAACGACGTAGATGGACGCCATCACCTTCCAGGAATACCAGTAGAGAGCGAAGAAGACCGAGAAGATCGTCGAAGTCACACCCGGGACTAGCCTACACAGAAACCCATTACCGGTCTCTTTCAAGGCGCAGGTTTTCTCCTTCTCCTCTGAGCCTCAGGCTTTCTACTTTTCCTCGAAACTATGGAGGTAGATCTCGTTCAAGGTTGCCTCGCCGGTTTGGACTTCCGAGACGAAGGCATAATCCGATTTCACCAATTCGTTCTCCGCATCCCAGACACACAAACGCACGAAAGCATATATTCTCCTTCCCCTCCTAGACTCTCATGCCGGTCTCGATCACGGGAATTGCGATATCATTCTCGCACTCCTTTACGCAGCCAGGATCATACTGGTGTAGACCTCCACCGGCAGAAAGATGGTCGTGTAACAATCTGGTTTTGCAGATGGATAAAGGAGCTCCAAGTTCGGTCCGAGAACCTCGTTCAACTCCGGTACCAAAAGGAACCCAAAACGGCTCTCTCAAAGAGCACACCAGCATTCGTGCCTCTCTGCACAACCTGTTACTGAAAAGGATAGCAAACTAAAGTTACTGGTTTCGGAAGAGGCCTCACCCAGAGTGATATCTGAAGGTGCTTCACAAGATGCGCCCAGCGCTCCATCAAATCGTATACTTACGCAGGAATCTGCCGGACAGCCCCTTTCACAAGAAACGAAGCACATTTAGCTTTACTTCTTCCGACCTCTCACATATGCCTCATCCCAATGAACCGGTTGAAACTTCAGAGTCTTTCGAACAAAAATTACCCGAACTAGCTGACCGGGAACTGATGATCACCAATCTCATACGGGACGAGCAGGCGATGATGGCTCGATCCAGGACTTTATACGACGAATACATTGTTGCGCATCAACGTGCCCACCAGCTAATTATAGACCACCTCAAGGCTGCCATGGAAGCCCGTCGCGCACTGCGCGAGTGCCAAAAAGCTAACACCGAGTTGCAACAACGACGGCAAGCTTTGCATAGACAGCGATTTCTAGGTTAATACTCGTCATGGATCCATGAGCGAGAGGGAATCGCCACGCCGGATTGAGTGCTTGCCCCTGACTGTGTTCCCTTTGCACCCATACAGACCGCTTCAAATAGTATCTAGTCATCCTTGTAATCGACATATACGTAACCAATCTTTCGTCTACCAAAAAATAGTGAAATACAGATAATTATACAAATTACAAGAGTGCAATAATCAAAACAATCAAACAGGTACGAGAGAACGCTTTCTTTGTTTTCTTCAATTTATAATTTTCACCTTTACAGGCCCTTTCCCGCCGGCTGAACAATCCTGCCACCCGCCCCAAACGACTTTCCACCTCCTTGGACATTATAATCCCTTGTAGGCATCGTTTCCTCCGTCTTCCTACTACTTACATAACTCTCCGCTCCTCCTCCCGGGCTAGAGCCATGCCCGTATTTCTGGTCTTTTCTTAGGTGCGGAACCTCCTCCCTATGCTCTTGATTCTCCTCCCTATGCTCTTGATTCTCCTCATTCTGCGAATGACTCGTAGGCCGAGGGTAATCGTCAAAAGGGACTGGAGACGGTTCCGAGGCGGCGTTGGTGCGGGATAGTTCAAAGTTATTTACTGCAAAAGAATTCCTTTCATCTGATTCTTCACTGAAAAGAATTAATTGTATGAGTTGCACCAACAGACGATGGCCATGAAGTCTGATGATGCTCACGAAGTGGCTTGTGCACGATGGGTATGGGGTTTGGAGTTTATTGATAGACGTCTTCCTCCGACTTTGACTGAGAGCGTATTGAGCGGAAATAAGTGATGTGTCTGTGTAGAACCCCCGTATTACTCACCCGCAGGAGGATGTTGGGCTAATGCTGAAATTTCCGTCATTATCCGCTCTTCACAACTTTTGGTAAATGCAGGTACGGTTCAGTTCAGAGTCTCGTTTCATCATAAGGCTCCGTTTATATACTCGATTTAAGACATAGAGTGGGGTCTGCACATGTCCAGTCCCAGTCTAGTCTCATGACGAGTCAAGCTAAATATGTAGGTGAAGAAAAGAGCGGATCTCATTTGCAGTCACAACTTGCATGGCAACAGCGGCCACATCTATTCTTTCAAGTACATGTATTATATAGCTTGCTACCGATGAAGAATCTTCCTAGAATCTCCACTTCCTGGTATGGAATCTTACATCCTCGGTTTCTCCATCCAGACTCTCAACAACCTCTCGCAGATTTCCCTAATCTGCGGCAATGGCCTACACTCATTGATCGCATCTCTTACCTCATCTGGGAGGTCATAATCCGTCAACAACAGCAGGTTCCAAATGGGATGCAAAGGATCAGAGCAGAGAACAGTAAGCTCATAGCAACTGGACGGATGTGTTTTTCTTTGACGATAATCCGCTTCCAGCTTTACAATGAGGTCCGAGATAACCTGGGGGTGCTGCCCAGTAACGATAGCGTAGTGCAGATCATCAGGGAGATAGTAGTTCGCCACTCGGAGGAGATTCCAAATCCTGTGGTCAGGCCGAAACTTGGGAGGCAGTAGCCTCGGTTGGGGGATGATATTAGCCTCCTCGGAATCGGATGACACAATATCACCAGCGAAGTTTTGACCTCGACGACCCGGACCCAATGATTGTAGAGAGAATGCAGGAGGGAGATGATTCGGGTCGTTGTAATATCGATCTGCGAATGTCATTTGCATGAACTGAGTCATGGGCGGGAGCGTGACTTGACGAGGATGAATTCTGAGCCGTTGTTGGTGTAGAGGAGGAAGGGTCAAAGGGATGTGTTTCGGTGGTCCTTTGAGTTCCGATTCGGGATTGTGTCTGTGAGGCAATCGTGATCCGTGACCAGGTTTGACTCTAGAAATGTATGAACGAACCTGCCATCATAGAGATATTTGGGCGGCTTATCAACATCTTTCTTCATTGTTGGTTTTCACTTTGGGAGATCAACAGCTGGGAAAAAATTCAGCCTTTGAGCTGGGAAGGGCAATTTGGAGAGACGACGGACCGAGAACGTTGGAAAGCTGAGTAGACTCATTGGGACCAGGTGTCAGTGTATTTATACAGCAAACGAAAAAAAACAAGACCATGGAAATAATGGGTTTTGCTTCATGGTCAAATGCTTCGGTCGGACGATTGTAAATGGAGTGGATATCAGGTCAAAGTTCGTAGACCCATTCATAAGTCTGGTCAAAGCTTAGCGACAAAGAGTGAACTAAAAGACAAACAATACGCCAGTGATTTAAGACTCGGGGGTGAATTGAAAGGGTACATCGCTGGTACAACAGTTACGTGAATTGAAAGCTCCTTTCTGCCATTCTTCATAATGTTCGTTTTACAAGCTCAAAATTAGGGCCTAAGAGCTTCGGGGTACGGGATTCTTGCCATCTTCGCCGTAGACTTCAATAACATATTGAAATCAGTTCCGTCTCCCTGGAGAAATCAATCATTAACCTGTGTCATGTTTGGCTGATAAGTTGATACTCACAATGAAACTAGTCGGGAACCCGACATCAAAGGGAATGACGCTCTCAAGCTCCTTGATATGCTCGTCCGAGAGAGAAATACTCAACGCCTCGAGGTTTTCTACGAGATTCTCGACCTTGCGCCCACCAATGATGGGGAAGACGTAGGGAGTTTTCTGCATGACGTAGGCGATTGCAACTGAGAAGAAAAATCGTCAATGAACCACTGGTTGTCTACTTCAGACGACCAACGTACCAGCAGAGATACTCTTTGCTCCAATTTCTTTCGCCACCTTTACCAACGCATGACTCATCTTGACCTCGTTCTCGTTTCGTTCCCAGCTACCAGTGAGCGTGCGCCCATTTTCACCACTAGCACGTCGGCGTTCCTCTTCTTCATCCGTGCGCAGTTTTCCTCGGGCGAGAACACTCCAGGGTGCGAGTGCCATGCCTGTGCGGGGCCGAATTAGTTTGGAAATTTTGAATAAAGAGAGAAACATACCCATTGAACGCGCCATCGGGATAATATCTCGTTCGAACGAACGATCCATGATGTTCCAGAGGCCTTGGTAAACCACAAAGGGAGTCTTTCCATGGTCAGATGCATATTGGTTCGCTCGTGCGACGACCCAAGCGGGAGCATCAGAAACACCCTGATATAACCAAACAAAGCAAGGTCAATCCAAACGCGCCACAAAGGGATCAAAGGAAAGCAATGTAACGCACCAGGTAGATCACTTTGCCCGAAGCGACTAGGTTATGCAAACTGTCCATGACTTCTTCGACACTAGTATCGAAGTCCCACCAGTGCAGGTAGAGGATGTCTATGTAATCGGTGCGTAGCTTCTTTAAGCTTGCCTCGACGCTGACATGCAACGATTTCGCATTGTTTCCGGTGAAGTTGACTCGTTGTTTGACCTTAGGGTCGCCGTGTTTGAAGTTGGACGCATACTGTCGATGTGCAAGCAGTTCAGCAGGAGAGTCGGGGAATCAACGCGGTTTCCTCCGCACCTTGGTAGCGATAACCAGTTGATCTCGAATTTGACGCTTTTCCACCCATTCTCCGATGAATTGCTCCGAAGTTTCGTCCTGACTGCATCGGTAGTGGAAATATAAGCCATACGCGGTAAGAGGAAGAGATAAACTATACGTAACTAGTTGTTAGCGGTGTCGATGAAGTTTCCGCCCATATCAAAATACGCATCAAGTAGCTTGAAGCTGGATTCCTTGTCCATTGAGCCCATGAACTAACGAATGCGTCAGGTTACCAAAATCATAAAGATGGCGATATCAGATAGCTCACCGAGTTCCATTGATCTCCAATGCTCATTGCACCAAGGCATATCGGTGACACTCTCACTCCTAAATTCCAGCAATCAGACGATGCAGGGAGATAAATTCGCTCAGATGAATCGCACCTGCACGAGGAGAAAGGACCCGGTAAACACCGAGCTTGGTAGGAGGGTCAGGAGCTGGCTGCCAGATAGACATTATCGACTGTTCTGTGGAAAGGTTTGTTTTAGAGAAGAGTCTCGAAAGAATCTTACTGACCAGAGTGCGTTGTGGGTTACTCTTATAGAGAATTGTGCTCGCAGAATCCAATTTCTTTGTAAAGTTCCATCGAGTACTCCTCCGTCGAACATCCGAATCAAAGAGACAAATTCGTAATCCGGATTATATGAACAGCAGTGGAGGCCGAAGTGGACGCATTATTTGACGATCCCTCCAGGTTTGAGGATAACGCTGGATAAGGGCTCCAAGTTGTCTCTTGCTATATGAATAAGGATTCATGGGAAAGAAACTGAGAGAAAGAGAAAAAGCTAGAAAAAGGCAAGTCCGTCAATGGCCGGCGTCGTGTAAGATAATTTAGCGCCGTCTTGCATAAGCTTGTATATTTTTCTTCACCCGTCGAACTGCCGCAGGTGAACCTTCTACCTGACAATACAATGCCCACAAATTCATGCTCAGATTCAGTATCTATATCACACTCATTATACATGGCTGAGCTCATATAATCCCCCCATTGAAAAGCGAACTCTTCAATTTCTGCTTTCCCGCAAACTCCTGCAGACTCGCAGGTCTTATCACTGATCGGTGGCACCGAGGACTCACAAATTTTCGTAAATCCGACTCCAATCCGACTCGAACACCGATCACGAGATAATTTCTTGGTTGAACTTTTGCTTGCGAGAAATGGCGTCGGTGAAGGATCAACTCGAGGAGGGTCGGTATAAGATTTACGTCCAGAGAGCTCTAGAGTCTTTCAACTGTCGTTTGAACTTGTTTCGGAACTACTAGGGAACCACGCGTTTTTTTAATCATTGATACTTCCATCTCTACCGTGAAACCACACCAGAAAGGTAAGGGATTTACTGCAGGTATTCACTATTCGTTCCCTTTCATCAAAGGGAGCCAAATACCACGTTCGCCAACCATGCTAGTTCCTCAACCACTAATCTATCGGTCACCGGTTTACTATTACTTCTAATGAGAGCAGACGTGCGTTTTCGTGCTTTCAGATAATCTACGAACCCATTTATATCATCCTCGGCACTTCTTGTTTCGCCATTCCACATGGATTCCAGTGTCAAGTATCGAAGCCACTCCCGAATTGGAGAAAGAATATCTCGAAACCTACTTTAGTGCTCTTGTACCATTTATCTTCTTCTTCGATAAGTATCTGTCCCTTGTATCCTCATGCCTCAGAGTGCATCGTGCGCTATCTACCTGGAAGCCATGTGGTCCACAAATCTGAAGGTACGTTATTTTCAGTAATCAGTCAAAGTAAAACACGTAGTATAAGATGAACTACTTTGGTCAGAACTCTCAGAATTTGCCAGCTAATCCTTCGCAATATGAGGTTGACAGTGACTTTGGCAGCTTGTTCGATCCTGGCTGCTCGTAGTGTTTGGGGATGGGGCGCAATTGGACATGAGACTGTTGGGTACTAGGCTCAGTCCAACCTTTTTTCTCTTGCGTTCCGAGTTGACGTTTTGTTTTCCCCTCTTTTTTCAGATACGTCGCTATGAAGGTACATAGGATATGTTCTTGCTCGAATAAAATTTCTCATGGCCATCTTCAGTTTCTTAGCCCAAAGGCATTGAGCTTTGTGCAGTCATCGCTGGGATCGGAGTACTCAGAATCTCTAGGCCCCGCTGCTCCGGTATATATCTTCGGATTATTGTGTCACTTTTCCTTACTCGAGTCGTATTATAATAGTGGGCAGACGATGTTCGTTCTGAGGCTGCATTCTCATGGTGCATGCCATCTCTGTTATTTATTTACAGAAGGCACCACTGACATCAGATCCCTTTTCCGTAGGTCTGCTCCTTTCCACTTCGTTGATGCTGAAGGTATGTAACTCCACCATTACCATGGAACCTTCAAAAACAGAGGAGCATTTCCATTCTAAAAGACAATCCCCCGACATCGTGCTCTGTTGAGCAAATAAGGGACTGCAGTAGCGGTACCTGTATCTGTACGTTCGAAGATATTTGCTTCACAAAAAACTAATTAAGTCATGTAGTGTCTGCTATTGCAAATTATACCACTCGTGTTGTCGATACTAGTCTTAGTACAGAACAACGTCAAGAGGCGTTGAAATTTATCGGTGAGAATCAACTTTATCAACTTGGTGCACTGTTTTTACCTGACGTTGGATTGCAGATCATGTACGCTGAAGTCTTTACGGGTTAGAGATAATATGCTCATTTTGGCATAGTTCATCGGTGATATTGGCCAACCACTACACGTTGAAGCCGTTGAGGTTGGGGGCAATGATATCAACGCTGTCTGTAACGGAGAAAAGACTAATCTACATGCGGTAAACTCTATTCAATTCTTATGTCTACTTCATTTCTGAACTTCATGAAATAGGTTTGGGGTCAGTCTGCGCACGCTTGCAATGTCGACCGGTTTGAAAGTGTACAATAGATTCTGGTATCATCAATATCTTCCTCAAGGCTCAATATTCCAACTCTGCCATTGTTTGGGCTAATGCCTTGACTCAGAGAATTCAGGTTGATCAGCTTCTAGGTTTACTTAAATATTCTGGTTGATGGGGATGAATATTTCTCTTACAGACTGGTGACTTCAAATCTCTCACATCAACCTGGCTTTCTTGCTCATCCACCACGGAACCTGTGAACAATCGACGCCGGAGTATCGAGGACGACATCAACGGTCTTGTCAGTGATGCCACAATCACACCGCTCGAATGTCCCCTGGTCTGGGCACGGGAGTCAAACGCTTATGATTGTGTATGCTGACTGACCTTTCTTCATCCTACCGTTCCCCTCTAATAATGCCATTATCAGTCGTTTGTGTTCAGCTACACAGGATTCTCCGATCTTTGTACATCCTTGTATGCGACCGGAGCTCAGCCCATTATCGAGGAGCAGATTGCCAAGCAAGGATATCGTCTGGCGGCCTGGTTGAATGTCTTATTCGATGGCAGTACTGGCCTTTGAGTTGCAGGACAATTTTTGAACCCCGTTATATAATATCCCAATGGCAATGGTGGATTGTTATATACTACGAGTAATACATAGTACAGCAAATCTACAGCCAACTTTTGCTGGACCCCTCATGACCGCCTAATATTCCAGTCAGAGAGAAACAGATCCGAGGGATCGACCGAATGGTTGAAGAATTGTAGTCATATTTGAAAACAGTGTTTAGGGCCATTCTACAACTGCAACTTCAGGAGCAAAAACATGCCTAGTTCGAAGTTAGATTTAAACCTAAACCTAGACATGCAAGTAGACTTTGTGCAGTCTACTTTTTTGTAGCAGGGAAAGTACCCCTCAGGACCATTAGGAAACTGAGCTTCGGGAGATATTGGACCCTGCTGCACCCACTTCGAAATCACCCGTTACACCCGCTTATCCCAGGATAAATACGAAGAGTTGAAGCTTGGGCCACTTATTGTGAGCGAGCCCTAGCATGCAAAGGATGCCGTTTCTCTATTTTGCAGTTAATTCACTGATAGGTTTAACAACTCTGAATAATATATCTATGTGAAAGACAACCCCTGTGATCGCTCACGATATAGATTGTAGGTACAAATACAAAGATAGAAAGGCGTGCACATAGCGTCCATATAATGCACTCAAAAAATTGTGTACACATTATGTATGTACCTGCGCATACGTACCGATATATCACAAAGTTCATCGGCGTTCCTCTCCTGGAATGCTGTATGTGCTATACCGAGACCTAAGAGTAAGAGGAAAAGACACTGAAAGGCACCAAGGGACACAGCAGAGAGCAGCAATAAAAACATATAAGAGAAGTACAACGAGCAGAATTAGATACAGGTTGATGATAGTACAAGAGAAGATGGAGGTGTGTCCTACCGGGACGTCTAATTGATGCGAGAGGGTCAGGCGGCAGGAGGAAAATATAGCATAAGTCAGATGTAAAAGATTTAGAAAAAAAAATTGGGTAGATGGGCGAAGACGAAGCTCAAATGAAGTGGAGTAGGGCGATCGTGAAGCACAAATAATTGTTGCCCTTTTGGTTTGTGTTGAAATTTTTTTTTTGACATGCAAATGGTCATAAAGTTCATGCGTGTATGAGAAGAGAACGTGTGTATCCAAAATCTGGGAACGACCCAGTTCTGTTTTGCCTTTTTTGTTTTTAAAATCATCGACTACGATGAATCAACACTTCGAATCATGGAAGAAGGATGAAAGGTGCTCATGTCTTCCTTCACATCACCTGTAACCTATTACGATTACGACTGGGCGTATGATGCGAAGACTCAGAGACTGCATGTGAACCGCTTCCTGTTCCAGCAAAACACCATTGCTGAACGAATGCACGGTATAGCGGGTCTGCGTCAAGGGGTTTGTCTACTCCTACAGACGGAGAAGAAATACCGACACCAGATCCATGGCCTGTATTATCGAAGAATCCTGTCTGATCCTCGCCAATTGTATCGTCATTAGAAAGCCAGGCCGCTCTCACGCCATTTGGTACAGGCGTGAGGTCGAGTTTAAATTCGGGACTTGCTCCCATGCTCAGTTGTGATAACGTCGCTCCGCCTGAGAAAAGATCATCAGTCATCTCCGCGTATTCTCCATCAGTCGACACAGAGCTCGAAGAGCTGCTTCGTTCGAGCAGTGGAACATCCATCATAGAATCAATAGAATCAGTGCGAGAGATGCCGGATGCACTAGCCTCTGAAGAGACACGTTCACGTTCAGATTGACGTATTGGTGGCGCGAACGAGGAAGACCCAGAGATAGGCACAACGTTTGTAGAAAGTCGAACCGGAGGAGCCGCAGGTGGTAATACTGATAACACCTTCACCGTGGCAGACGCTGGCAAATTTCGATTCTCCACACTCCGATTTGTGCCGGGACTCGATTGACGCAAACTAGAAGCCTCCGAAACGATACCCAACAGCGTAGGAGGAAATGAAACCGGAGACTCGACTGAACCCGAAACAGACGAACTCGCCTTCGAAAAAGACGAGGTTTGTGAGTCGGAACTCGCTGTATTTCTCCAAGGCCAAAACAACCCTCCAAGCCCACTGAGGGAACCGAGCCCAGTGGGTTTAGGAGCCCTTTCTTTGACTCCCTTGATTGTCTCCTGGGAGCCGGAATTTTGCTGTTCGCTTTCATCTGGGGCGGAATTTGCAAGGTCTTCCACTGCGGTCTCATTTGCCGGCGAGAGTGGAGGAGTTATATGCGGAGCAATAAACAACAACTCCTTCAGCTCAGCATGGTCTTGTGATCTGGTTTCGATTGTTGGGACCGAGGTCGTGTCGATAGCGAGGGAGATAGGCGTGGAATCAGCAGCGACATCGAGGTTCGAAATCGGTACATCGGAAGAGATAGGACTAAGCTCTGATATCGTTTCTATTTCCGTGTTTGGAGCAGATAAAGGAGCAGGAGCCGGCGAAGATGGTAGTATTTTGAGGAGAACAGGTGCAGGTATTGGCACTAAAAATAAGAGTCATCAGCATCCAGATAGCAAATTAATGACAAGGGAGGAGGTCCAACTAAGTAAATAAACACTCACCATTGATAACCCCCACTTCCTTAAACCCAATCCTCCAATTCTTTCCTCCACAATTATCCCACCACTCTCCACCAGCATTACCAACAGCGAACCTTCCAACAAACTCAACGATCCTTCCAGGCCCCACAGCAGGCGGGAGGTTGATCCTAAACGCAAACCGATCCCATTCGGAAGAATTTTCCTCCTCGAGTGGGTAGTTCGCAAGAGCGATAAGGTCTCCCAGCGTGCGAGGAACCGGAACCGCACGCCCTGCTGCGCCAGAATTAGATACGGCGGCGGAGGCAGCGAGCGAGATAATCCGAGATCTCCCACACGATCCCACCCATTTGCCTCGAACCTCGTTCACCGTCGACCAATCATCTGTCGTGAACCGGACAGAGACGTGTTTCTCAAAAGCTACATTTCGCACGAGGAAGGTCCCTTCGAGAGATAGGACAGAGTCCGTGGCAATGGTACCTTGCGAAGCGGCCGAGGAAGAAGAAGAAGACGAAGAAGAATCCAGATGAACGTCTTCCAAGAAAACGTTGGTCGAACCGGCCAAAGCATCTCGTACTGACTCGGGTCGAGGAATGGGAGAGGGTACGTCGAGTTCGATCTTTGTCTCCTTCTTCGCAGTCCCTTTCTCTCCTTCTTCTTCCCTTCTAGCGAACCTAGGTTCAGTCCCGGTGTTTCGTATATGATGAATACGTCCTCCTGAACCAGAAGAGCTACTACTGCTCTCCCCACCGTCATCTTCATTATCATTACCTGCTACTCCTCCAGCACTGCGCGTACGGCCTAGCCTGGGTAGACGCGGGAACGGATATGCCCCGGGAGCACTAGCAGATTCAGCTTCAGTCAACGCCGCCTTGACTGAAGAAGAAAACCCATTCGACTTGAATGACGGAGCAGGAACATCCCACAAACCCCGACCAGTACCCCAATACCCAGCATTATACCCATATCCATACTCCCTATCCGTCTCAGTCTCAGTATCAGTCTCCTCTCCGCCACTCTTCACATCGCCCCCGCTCCCTTCAGCACCTTCACCTCCATTGGAGCGAGCCTCCAACCCATGATTGAGATTATTAGTAATCTGATCCCGTTCCTTACGAGTCACCAGAAGACTCGACGGGCGCGCTTCCTTGCGGAACACACGGACCCGCTCAAGGTCGGATGGGAGGGAAGGAAAATGCACACTACGCGGTGAAAGAAGGGCATCAGGAGACATTAACTCAGAAAGCCCAGGAGACGGAGGTGGCTCGGTCATAGGTGAGATGGGACCTGTCCAAGTGGATTCCAGAACCGCCTCTATCCCTTGCCCAGGTGTCATTGGAGGAGAGGGAGCAGATTGCGCTCGGACATGACCACTGAAAGACGGTGGCACCAAAAGTACATTTGGAGTCGGGCCATGACCAACAAAGTTCGTGAACGATGCGAACGAAGGGACGGCTGTTCCAGGGATCGTCGGACTCGTCACTGGGGATGTCACAGCAGAGCTCGCCGTGGAGTGAACCGGGGAGTTTCTGACAGAGTTAACCGGAGAAACCGATGGAGAATTCGCAGCAGAACCCATTGGCGAACTCAACAATGAAGATATCCGAGATCCTTTCAGAGAACTTCGCAGAGGCTTTCCATTCGAAAGAAGGATGACTGCTGGTGACAGTGCGCGGTTGATGGCTGCGGAAGCGGTAGTACTGGGTGCTGCATCAGGTATGACCAATTCCGGCGAGGACGACGTCCGCGTCGGGACTGACGACCTCGTCATCGCAACGCTCGCTGGATTCGGTATAGCCATGGGACCCATACGCACCGGGGAATCCACCGAAGACTTCGGAAACGGTATACCTCCGGAAAACGACGGCATGACCTGAACCTTCAATTTGAGCGGTGGAAGATTGCGGTTGGAATGATCGTCATTTCCTTCGTCATCTTCGCTGCTGCTGCTGCTCCCACGTCTGTCGCCGATGCGGAATTTGGACGTGTTAGTACTGCTGAGGGTGGGAGTCGAGGCACTAGAATGTCTTCGGGGTAGAGATCCAAGACCACCCCACGCGCCACGGATACCGTTATTTCCGTTTCCGTTTCCACTGATGCTCTGTTCGTTGGTGAACCTCGCAGGGTTTCTCCCAGATGGAGGGGGTGTGTCAGTAACAGACGAATATGATGGTTGCGAGTTGGAAGCGGACCCGTAATGAGCCTGGCTCGAGTACGAACGTCTGTGTCCTGGACGACCAAGTGAATGGGTGGAAGGATTATTGTTTTGATTTTGGTACGGACGAGAATGATGAGAGCGAGAGGGCGAAGACGAACGAGGAGACGACGCTGGCTGTGAATACGGCATTGGAGTCTAGACGTCCAGTTGACTTTAAATCTGATATCCTACGGATAGGTATCTGTCAATGGAGAACAACGCAGTCAAGCATATCATCGCCTACCTGGAGAACCTCAGGAAAGAAAGAGAATTACAACTGTAAATGTATTGTCTTCGATGGGCCTCTCAGATGAGTCTTGGTATGACGGTGGTGTGACCTTTGATGAATCTCAAACCAAATCGTTATCCACGACCTAAACTAATATAGACC
The DNA here is from genome assembly GCA_028011325.1 of Lentinula lateritia. Taxonomy (NCBI): domain Eukaryota; kingdom Fungi; phylum Basidiomycota; class Agaricomycetes; order Agaricales; family Omphalotaceae; genus Lentinula; species Lentinula lateritia. The sequence continues at coordinate 58,609 of JANVFT010000108.1, read as the reverse complement.
AATGTTAGTGCGCAGTATCTACACTGGAGATTATGCTGACGCACCCTGATGTTGTTCTGGGGAAGGTCGGCTTGTTGAAAAATTCTGGGGAAGGTCGGCTTGTTGAAAAATGTCTAAGGAACTCGGAAGAAAAAAGCTGTTGAGCTCTCGAATGACCACGCAGCCAGACAAATCAATAATCTGCAAAGAATCGCATGAATGAATAATGTGAGAGTTGATGATGAAAAGCAGCCCCGGTTTGAAGAAAGGAGAGTGAAGTGATAGAGGAAAGGAAAAAGAAGGGGAAAAAACGCGTGTGGGCACAGCAAACAAACAAACAGCGTGTAGATATAGATAACAGCACGACGTGTTTAGCAAAAGCCCACCGAAACTCACCCTTGCAGTATTGATAACGATTCGGCTACGATGTCTGATGAGAAATTAAGATTCCCGAGGCTGGTTTGTACAAGCTGTAGATGATATGAGAAGTTGTACAGAAGAAGCTGGTGCCGCGATATTGATTGGTTCAAAGAAAGGTTTGAAGGAAGTCGGACCGACAAAAGGAACAATAAATGTAATAGTTTAGCTCTAGAATAAAAGAAAACTGACAGTGGCTCAATAAAAAACACTGCTGTAACACAAAATAAACTCACTGATAGTCAATAGAACCCTAAAACTAGTTGTATGCGCTGACTGCCGGAATACTTGGTATCTGCTTTGTCAAAAACAATTGGTGAAGAAGGAAAAAACAAGGTCAGCAGTAAAATTTCAGCGCCATGAGCCAAGAAACGAATCAAGTTGTGCAAATGGGGAAAAAACATTCCGTGTGTGAGAAAAACGCGTCTTTGATTACGTCATTGGCGCGTCATATCTTACAGCCCCTGTGCGCTGAGCTCCACAACGCTTCGCTTTTTCTCAGTTCTCAAATTCTTTTGTGCGACTACTCTGCTTCCCAATTCACTGCTCGACTTTCCAATCTAAAAGAATGCCTGCCGGTTAATTTTGGGGGTCCACTACGCTGATATCTGCCAAAAAATGCTTCATTTTCCGATTTGCGCTGGCTGATAGCCATATGCCTAATCTTCTGATTCAAAGTCTGTTCAGGTTCACAACCGGAAAGTTGCGCGTAAAGATATAGGCAATATCACAGAGTTAAATCATTCATTGACTGTCATTGGTTCGTTTGATAAACAGCGGTAACAGACAGCAACGGAGACTGGAGCAATAGTAACGTAGAGTTCGGGTTTCGGAAATGAAAGGATTTCCCATCGCAAGAGCAATAGTGTGCCAATGATTTCGTGCTTGAAAACACCTACCCTGACGATGAGTGAGGTAATGTTTTCGTATGTTCAAACGCGCGCTGTAATCCAGAGCTATATATGCAGGCACTTGGAGCGAGAACAAAGGCTGAGTTTGATAGTGAGTGAAGCACGGTGATAAGCTTCAATATTCCACTCGGAAATGAAACGACAAGGCACCAACAACACCGACCCGTTGACGAAGACCAGGTGAGGTTACCCGAAGATCAATGCATGTCTTCAATGCTTCATTTATTTGTTGAACGTTCAATCCGAAGGATGCGGACACATAAGGACACATAAAATGGATGATAGCGCGCAATGTTCGCGATTTACCTTGCCAATTATTCCACATTGATCTGAATCAGTCTCACAGGTTACGTCAGCCGTACCAAATCAACTCTAACTAGTAGATGCTCGGATAATATATCCCTCCCTCCGTACGCATACATATAACATAACCATACCTCCAGAACCCGCTGAACAATTCACGCCCATCGAGAGATAACATTGAATTACACGCAAAAATTATCGTAAAATTCACCAACAGCACTCCGGTCTACAGACTACTATCTACATACCTGGGTCTTCTCTGACCCCCCTTCACAAAGCGATAAGGAACTTGAAGCTAAATTAAAGCACTGCAAAGACATATTATGTATATATGCATCAAATTGCAATTAAAGGGGACAGCGGGAGGGACATCCTGACTCGGACTCGGAGGATAGCCTAATCGGGGGTCCCCCGGGAAAGACCTTACTACATGTATGTACAAGGCCTTGGAGAAGTTGAACGCGTTGAAAACGCATATTGGACTATCGGACTCTGACTGTGTCGCGCTGTTGAGAAATCTTGAAAAGTATATACTATGTATGTATAAGCAAGTGATTACACTTACCAGTGGTTACGGCGAGGTATTCAAATAACACTCAAGTTGACCGGCGTGAAGGCATATCTGTTTTTCTTCGAGAGCGCAAGTTCAAACGTTCGAATCCCAACTTAACGTTGACGACAATGCTCCCAGTGATCCTGATCCTTCTGATTGTCTTTTGCATATACACACACACGGGGATCACTGATAGATAGAGGAATTCAGCATCGATTTCGGAGGGTATGTAGCTTTAAACACATCCATCTATCGCATACACATCTATCGCACACACATCCATCTATCTAATAATCTATCTTAGTCTATGTATGTACGAGGCTAGGGCTAGACAAAGACCAGGGGCGGGCCCTCTCCTTCCGAAATAAGTTTCCATCTGTTTCTAGCCCCGCGCTCCAGACTCCAGACTCCGGAACCGCCAGTGCCTTGGTGGAATCGCGTGGAAATAGGTAGAATTGCGTGGAAATGCAATTGGATTGCCAGGATTGGAATATCAAGTTGGTGAGCTATTCGAGACTCGAGACTCAAAAAGAGGGAAGAGGGAGGGCGGACTTTTAAATATTCATATGTGGAATAGAACTTGATGAGCCTGTTGAAGGGGCGGCTAGACTGAGACCGTGGAATTGCAATTGATTTAATGTTGAGCCATTCGAGAGGGAGGAGGAGGAGGGCGGACTTGCAAATCTACTTGGTGATTCGTGATGACCAGAAATCTCGAAGGAAGACCAGAGACCAAAGAATAGAATTGCGTGGAATTGCGGCAATTGATTTGATTTGTTGAGCCATTCGAGAGGGAGGAGGGCGGACTTCCAAATCTTCATGTACTGGAAAAAATAGAAGGGTACTTTACTCTATATTCACATACCATTAGTCTCCATTAGTACCTCAGGTCGGATTCAAATGGTGGTCCTCTGGGTGATTCGTGATGAACAGAAATCTTGAAGGAAGACCAGAGACCAAAAACCAAATAAGGGCTACATGTCAGAAGCTATGTACATAAGTGTCGGTCGGAGACAATACGAAGACACAGGATTGTACGTGGAACAGTCACTGAAATTTTTCTCTTTCAAGTCCCGGCCGACCTCAAAACTGGTCAGAAGCGCTAGCCGAGTCACACGCCGACTCGCGACTTGGAACGCGTTGGTATTTGCCAGTTAAAATAATCTCGGTACCTGCTGAGTGTTACTCATGTTTGTCTGAATGAATGAGAAAGTCGAGAAATTTACTAATACCTAGCTTGCTAAAAGCTATCACGAAAATATAATATAACTCGGGCTTTTATGTCCTCCCTCTGTGAGTCACGAGGACCAGTGGGTGGCTTTCTGTAAGGATTATCGAACAAGTAGGCGTTCGGATCCGGACCCAACCCTAGATGGTTCTGTACTGCGTATCAACTCTCCATCTGTCGCATCAGACCGGCTCAAGAATTATTTACTCAGATTATTGGGCCAAGACTTACGGGAACTTAAAAGTTATCCAATCAGTTTATTTGTCTGGTACTAGAGGGTGCTACTGCTCAATGCTTAGTGTCGGTAACTACATAGACGGAACAAAAAAGGGGCATCCAGGTCTTCCGATCAAGCAAACCTTAGCGGGCCGTTCCTGGATAGGGTTGGTCCAATCTCTCTCGTGCCCCGCTTTGTCCTCCCCAAATTCTCATTAAATTTCATGAATGAGCAGTTCAACAATCACTGTGACTGTCCTGATCTCCAATCACGACGAGGAAAGCTTCATTATGCAAGTCTATATAAGTAGTCTGTGTCGCAACCCCCCCTTTAGTCTCCTTTCTGTTAAAGTTCCGACGGCCGATGTGAGTGAGAAATCGTATACAGGAGATCGTATGAGTATATAGGGAGTATTAGGGAGTATTTGATATCCTGTCCATACAAGGTACACGGAACAAAAATATTCGTCATCGCCAGGACGCGCGATTTAAAACAGTGTGCACCCTGGATCGATTAAACCGCTCCCCCCCTTCACTCCTTACAACCATTTGTATTCCCGTCATGGTGGTGTCCCCAAGAGTGGATTATGCCGCTGCGTCTATCATGTTCCCTTCCACAGGGATGCAGGCCCTGAGTTTCCTGATTTACATTTTGGGTAAGCTTGATACCCTCCTTCCCCCATTTTCTGCGGTTATACCTATGCATTTCTATCATAGGGGTATCGATCCTCTCACATTGCCTATCGCGTCGCTTGGCTGCGGAAGACTGGACGTCGTGGAACTCAATTAAGGACATGACCTGGGCACGAGTCTGCATTCTACTCATTTTTCTTGACTCGTGGTTGTTCCTCTTCGCTAGTGAGTAATCGTATCAGCTCATCATGCACAACAATTGATTCATTTTTAACAGGCGGCATCCTCACATTCGGGGTGGGCTTGGAGAGCAAAGAGGTCGTCTGCGAAATGGCCATTTATCTGTGTATCATCTTCTACGCGACATCGAAACTTCTTATCTACTCTTTTTTGGGTTAGTGGGTGTAAATCTTAAATCAGGGATCACTGCTGATCTTCTTTTTTCGTTACTAGTTGAAAAAGTGTACCTTGTTTGGAGTCCGACAGTCTCCAGTCCCCAGAGAACGAAGTCCCCTATCTATTTGGGTTGTGTCGCCATGATCACGGTATACGCAGGAGTTATTGCCACGATGTTTGCAGGTTAGTTGATTTCTTTGTTATTTGATGATCAACGTTCTCATCGGAGCGCAGGCAAGATTTTTTTCCTAAGGGAGTCTGACGGAGTCTGTATCATTGGTCTTCAACAATATTCATCGCTCACATTGGTGGTATATGATCTGTACGTTCACCTTAGCCTTGATACTAATGTAAGGTATCTTACTCATTACACGCCAGAATTATCAATATCGTCTTGACCCTCCTGTTCCTCTGGCCGGTGTTCAAGGTCAATTTGATGAATCCTCGCCTCAAATCGGTGGCCACACGCACTATGTTGGCTTCAGCTGTCGCGCTCACGACGTCTACTGTAAGCCATCGTCGGTTCATTGGTGTTTTATTGAAATCCTGACACTCCCCGGGCCATAGGTTAATATGCTAGTTTTAGCACTGGTAATTATATTCTCTAGATGATGTGAATGTTATTTTTACACACTTTTTTCTACCAGCTCAAAGGACATGAAAACGGATGGATCTGTTTAGGATCTTGTGGTGCCGACGTAAGCCACATATTCTACCACTACTTTCACTGTGACTAATCACACGATCTCTAGGTCATTTTCAATGCGCTAGCTATTTTCTGGGTAACAAGACGAAGAGGTCAAACCTATAATTACCCCAGCTCCATCGGACCGGGCATTAACGCCGTTCGTGAAAGCAGGCGTCCCCCAGAGGTCAAAATTCACGGCGAAAATCCCAATGATTTCGTGGTCAGTTCAGGGTCTCCACCGACACCCTGGCAAACTCCTACTTTCAATGTCGATGCTCACCAGACACCCACTGTCATCGGCCCAACTCCAGTTTCTCCAACGTCCCGCAGGCCCAAGTACAGTCTTGCGTTCACGGCTCCCAGAGAACCGCGTTTTGAGGATATCGAGATGCGCATTCAGAAGCCTTCATTGTTCCGGTCCATGACGGGAATGTTCCGCAACGAGCGCCATCCTTCAGAACACGCTCTTCAGGTACTTGAGACCTGTGGTATTACCCTCGATGTTTTGACTTATGAGTTTTCAAACAGGTTACCGTCACTACGATGATTACCGACGATGTCGAAGCCGGGAATGAGGTCAAACTTTCCAACGAAGAATCTGAATCCCAAGTTGACAGAAAATGAGAAATCCCTGACGAGCTTTAATTCATCGACTGATGATGTTGTCCGATTTGACGAGATATATATTTGCTATCTATAACTCCTGGTTCTTTCCTTGTATACAGTCCGTTCCTTTCTGACCTGTTGTTTCGAAAGCCTAGCTGCACATTTCATAGTAATTACTCTCTATGTAGCCGTAATAACTGACAATGTGCAAAAACAATGTATGTAGATAAATGCAGATAAGTGTGAATCAAATTGAATGTAGATACATTGTGTACATGGCCAAGATACGAAGCCGTGAGATACATATAAGTTTAAAATTCTAGGTGAATGAATGTTACAACAACAGATTGTAAATGAACTTGAGGGAAAAGACGATGTCCGAATGTATGAGACGATAGAGATATGATGTACTAATATATCTTACTGCATGAAAGTCAGCAGCAACAGTACGCCCAACTCCAAATACGAGGAAAGGTATTTTTTTGGGATAAACAAGAGAATGAGAGTGATGAAGAATATACGAGGGATAAAAAATTACTACGAACGGACCAACATCTCAGACGGACACATAGACTTTACCCCAGCTTTACCCTCCAATCTCCAAGCCGAGATTGCCATTGTGAATAACAGGAGGATGTTCATCCCGTTTCCAATTCTGATCAGGAAGCCTAGATGAAGGCATCCCAGCAAAGCACCATTGTTGCACGAACCAATTATATAGCGATTCCGAATTCGCCTCAGCGGGAGGGGTAGAGATACTCGACGGAGAAGTGCTCGGAGGAGATGCAGATTTAGGATTGAGCGGAGATACAGCAGATGAAGGCGTTACATTCGGTGGGGTAGTGACTATGGATAAATGGCCTCGAGGTGCGGCCTGCGTGAGATGTTGTGGCCCGGCAGAAATATTGGCTCGTGTGTCGGGCATTGACGATGATCTCTGCAAAATGTCATTTGGTTCTTTCTCCTCGGTTTGGCTGGGAGCGGATGACGACGTGGGCGCCCCAGGAGCAACATAATTTGACAAACTGAATCTCCTTAGTCTTTGAGCAGTTGCCTGCGCGATGGCTTCCGTTCGTGCCGGGGAAGACGGATTGGCAATTGAAACGGGGGAAGCAGATGAGGGAGCAGACGAGATAGAATTCGTTAACGAGGTGGGTGATGACGCAGTAGCTTCAGTCAACGAAATCGCCGGAGGAGAAACGGTCGGAGAAGAGACAACAGCGTTTGGCGGCAGTACGGCAGCGAATGCTATATTTGTCATTAATACAGGGACAAAACACATTACTTGATTGAACGCACCTGCAGGGAGATCTGCTGGATTTTGAACATCTGGATCTGTCTTGACAAGCCGGAACTTCACCCGCCAATTCCGTCCTCCGCAGTTGTCCCAATGCTCTCCCCCAGGTACAGTGTATCTTCCGACGAAATAGATAACCTTGGAAGGAAGCGATGCCAAAGTGTAGTCAGAAAGGTTGATGCAAAAGGTGAACCGATCCCAGGAATCGGTATCCCTCGACGACGAACGCTGAGTCAAAAACGGAGAAGGGAAGTTGGCAGCCCAGCTAGCCTTGATTTCACTGACTGTGCTCCAATCGTCTACCGTAAATCTAACGGCAACATCCTTTTGGTAATTGATATTGCGCACAATGAAGGCTCCCTGTAGGTGAAGCTTATCATCGGGAACAGATGCGGACAGCGAGATGGATTCCAGAAGGATATTGGTCATGGGCGAAGGAGGGATGGAGAACGGATCAGGAATTGGATACCCAGTCATATCTAACTCCAACTTTATCGAACCCTTCCGGTACTCCGAGGCCCCGGCTGCTGGCGAAGGAGGCCAGATAGAGATGTTCGATGATAGAGGAGAATTAGCCATCTTTGGAAAGGGAAAGGCTCCATTAGAATTTCGGGCCGTATTTCCTCGATATGCATATCCCCAGTCACTACCACGATCTGTCTCTGTCTCGGTTTCCGTTTCTTCCCCTTGGGCTCGCACGGTGAGCAAGGATGCGGGCTTCGCGGATTTATGAAAGATGCGCACACGCTCGAGATGTGTGGACAATGAAGGGAAATGCACGGTTTTAGGAGTAGTCGGAGAAACCGTTCCAGAGCCAGGGGCAGATGGATTAGATACTGAACTATTTGAAGATGAAGATGAATGATCGCCAACTAAGTCGTGTGCCGGAGTTGTAGGCGCGGAAGTTGCCCGCTGATGACTCGAGTGGATGTGGTGTGCATGATGAACCACCGCATGAACATGCGGGTGAATATTAGACGCTGAAGAAGAGGATTTCAACGAGCTTTTTAGAGGCCGTCCGTTGGAGATGTGCGGTGAAGATGTTGAACGTGTCGGGGATGGCCGTAAAGGAAGAGTGAAGGCAGTGCCGTCCTGTGGAGAATATTTGTAAGGCGAGTAAATGGGATTCGAAGCCGAGATGGGTAATTGGGAAATATTTGAATCGTTAGGAGAGAGGAGGAGACTTCCGGTTTCCAATATCGGAGAATTTAGTCCAAGAGGACTGAGAAGGCCACTTGGGGCACGAGTTGGTGAAGGAAGTGGAGAACCTAGTACTGGAGAGGAAAGAGGCGAAGAGCGAGGAAACGGTACACCATTGAAAGATGGCGATCCAAGACGGTTGACCCGTAACTTCAAAGGGGGAATGGCATATGACCTATCGTCATCATCATGGTCGTCATGGTCGTTATCACCGACGTTTGCTTTACGCGGTTGATTGAGGTTAGAACGAGACTCTTTGCCGCGATCGTCATCGTCATCGTCGTCAGATGAATCGCTCGAGGACACTTCGGGACTTGACTTGAAGTGAAATCGTTTCGCCGTTGCGCTAGTAGCTCGTGGGTTACCTATTAAAATAGGTCCTGTAGTTCGTCGGGGTAAGCTACCAAGAGGGGTAAACGCTCCTGGACCTATTTCGTTGGAGAATTTATACGAAGGCGCGGGATGGGAGGACAAGGACCTTGTGTGGGTCGGAGGTGGACTAACGGAGAGGGAGGAGGGCGGTGGTGTTGGGACAGAGTAAGGCATTCAGACTAAGCTAAATGGTCAGCGAAAGCAAAGCAAAGTTAGAAGGATATAAAACGTACGAGGGCCTTATATATATAACTTCCTTCGTTGAACTGGACCGTAGATATTATTGTTCGTTACAAAAATAGGACTCGGCCAGTTGCGATGATGAAAAAAAGGAGTGGGGGAAGAAGAATGTGGAGGAAGGAAGGAAGTAAAAAGACGTGAGACAGACCAGACCAGACCGTTTGTCTATTTATTGAGGTTTTGTAAAAATGAAATTTCTAAATCCGTCGGACTTCAAAAGTCTGTGATGAAGGTTGATTCCTGTTGTTTCGGGGCCAGACTCTATTCAAAACATAGCCTCTGATAGATATAGGCTTAATTGATTCACCGGTGCGAAAGTGTGCTGGAAGATGGCTCAAGCGGAAGAAAGATTAGGGAAGATCTCCACATTTTTTTTTCGATTGATGTGCATACCGAGATAAGAGATAAGACCGACTCAACTGCATCTAGCCTCTATGTAGGTGACATCCTGGACTCCATCTAGAAAGTTCGTCGTTGGAAGTCGGGGGTCGCTATGATGCGCCACCTCCAAATCGGAAGAATGAGGATAATTTGTGGAGCCAAACGTCAGTTGGCTGTTGGTTGACGAATCCTGAATTCTCTTCGACAGGTTCCATTGCATCTGGTGAATAGGAATGAGCTCGCAATTTTGGCACTCACACCACTTATCTTTGTATGAATTCAGGAACTAACCTCATGAGATTGTGAGAATCAACGTCAAAGAACTTGTCTTGTTAAGAACTTGGCAAGGCCCTTTACCGCCTTCCATCTTCGAAAGACTTCCACCTTCGATCTTTCATCTGTCAATCCCTTCGTTACCGAGTGTGGGTACGAACCTGTACGAACGTGCTAATTGCAAAATCAGTATTACCCAAAATGCCGAACCGCGGTAAAAAGAAATTTGCAGTATTGTTGAGTACCCCATGACTGATAGCCATTATATCTGAATCAAGCAAGGTGAAGAGGCGAAGTCTTGTCTGCTCCAAAGACGCATTGGCGAAACGGCTAGAGATGATAAGAAGAACAATGAAGAAAGTTCGCTGCTCCGCAGTACATCGAGCTTATTGGCCCTCGGGAGCCCTTTCTACGATACTTTGATAGTGTGAGCAGCGGGTTTTGAGTGTGTCCATGGAGGTGAGGAAATCCTTCATTGGCAGTTTTCCAATCTTCCACGGATAAAATGCATTCTCTCGCCATCAGTCGTGTAGTTCTTAATCTGGAAGGGTTGTAAAAACACATAGATGCTTTCAGATGGTATCATCAAGGCAACTTCTTCGCAGAACGATTGTGTGCATTGCGAGGGTCACTTGGTCTGCTCGGGATACCCATGTCAATGTATCATAGACTTTTAGGCTTCACAAAAAATGGTGGAGAGGGAATTGTAAACAATATCAAGATTGATATTCGTGTATATAAGGCGGAGTCTTGTGCTGTACATGTTGTTAGTGGAGTTTCGAATTCACAGTCTGAGTAAATATTGACGTACATACCTCCCTCTTGGCTTGATAGAAATAGAAAAAATTGCCGTCACTGAACGAGATATTGTTCGACACGTCTACAGCCTTTTACTTAGAACCTCCGACTTTCGAAATAAGAAAAGGAAAAGATGGAATTACACAGAGGAAGAACGTGAAGTGGTGTCGGCGTGAGAAATCCGGTAGATCGTGTCCCGGCTGCAGCAGTGTCGAGCTTTCGAGCTTCTTCGGTTCTGAACTTCACCTCACTTCGGTACACCATCCAGCCAGGCCATTACCATCGAGGACGAGTTTGTTGGTAATGAATTGTGGTATAATAATAACGAGGTGCGCTCCCAGCGAAGCAAATTATTCACACAATTTCACGAATCACTACATATCACTATCGCTGCGCACATATTCAACATATAATAATATACATCACACCAGCGCAACAATAAAAAAGCCACAAATCGATAACAGCCATGACATCTCCATAAATCCAGGTTTCAATCATGACCGCATCACAAATTGACACACACCTTCAGTAACAATCACAATGTCCTTACCCAAATTTCAAGTCGCTCTAAGAGGAGAAGCCCTTTTGGCTCATCCTCGCTTCAATAAAGGCACTGCATTTACTGCATCGGAGCGGAAGGCGTTTGGACTCACAGGAAAACTGCCTTATCGCATCAACTCACTCGATGAACAATGCCAACGAGCCTATGATCAGCTTCAATCTCAATCCACCGATATTGGGAAGAATTCCTTTCTGCAGAGTATGAAGGATCAGAATTGGGTATTGTTCTATTCGCTTTTAACGAGGCATTTGAGGGAGTTGATACCCATCATCTATACTCCTACGGAGGTGTGTCGTTCGTAAATGTGGAGCCAGTCGTTCGATCTGATGATTTTTGTACTCTTTACTACTTTGCTAGGCTGAAGCAATCGCAAACTATTCCCATCTTTTCCGCCGAAGCGAGGGCCTCTACTTGACGTTTGCTAATCGTGACTCCATGGAAGAAGATTTCCTTGAGGCAACAAAAGGCAAGAGCATCGACTTATTCGTTTCTTCCGACGCAGAGGCGATCCTTGGGATTGGAGACCAGGGTGTTGGAGTGCGTTACCTACTCACGAGCTTACTTTGATGTCGTTCTGATGGTTGTGATTTTAACAGGGTATTGGTGTATGTCTCACGTCCAATGAACTACCATCAAACTAAATCTGCTTCCTCTAATAGATATCGGCTGCCAAATCTGTCATCTATTCGTATGTGAATGCCCTTTCATTCGAAAATACTTTTACGACCCGTTTGCGAACGTAGACTTATCGGTGGAATTGACCCGTCGAAAGCGATTGCCGTTACCCTCGATGTCGGCACCAATAATGAAAGCCTGCTCAACGATCCCTTATACGTGGTATGTCCACCTCCCCTCCTCGCTTTCGACTGAATACCAACTGTTTCCGGAAGGGATGGCCCCACGAACGGATCCGTGGCAAGGAATACGATGATTTTGTCGACAAGTATGCGTTCCCAAAATCTATTCTTTACTATCAACTTAATACCTCTGTTCTTCCCAGATTTGTCCAGTTGGTCCGCAAATACTTTCCGCACAGTCTTCTCCATTTCGAAGACTACGGTGTAACCAACGCGCAACGACTTTTGCAACGTTACCGAGATACACATGCAGTGTTTAACGACGATATGTCAGTTTCTAACCTGCACACCAAATGTCTTTTTTTTGACCTCACTGTAGTCAAGGAACTGGTGCAGTTACTCTTTCTACACTAATGGCTGCTATCGGTGTCACAAAGTCCAAGCTCTGTGACCAACGTATTATCATATACGGTGCAGGCTCCGCAGGTCTAGGAATCACTAAACAACTCCGAGACGCCATGGTCTCCATAAACAATATCTCCGTTGAAGAAGCCAACGCGCAGTTTTGGCTTATTGACAAACACGGATTGATCAGAGAGTCTTTACCAGATGTTCGCGAGGACCTCAAGGAATATGTGCGGAAAGACGCTGAATGGGAAGAGTGCCAGTCAAATGGTGATATCAAGTTACTGGACGTGGTAAAAAAGGTGAAACCGACAGTGATGATTGGTACCTCCACCCATGCTGGTGGTTTCACTCAAGAGGTCGTTGAGGCTATGGCGGCAGGATGTGACAGACCTATCATATTTCCCTTGTCGAATCCTAGTAGACTCGTGGAGGTGGACCCGAGAGATGCGAATGATTGGACGAAAGGGAAAGCGCTGTTGGCAACAGGAAGTCCATTTCCCCCTGCAAAGATGCCTAACGGGAAAGATTATATGTAGGTCCCTGCGTCCTTGATTTAAAAGCGATCTGACCCGCCGCTCGTTGCTCCTTCTCAGAATTGCCGAATGCAACAGTACGTCCTTCGACTCTTCAAATCACTACCGTAGCCTAATGCACCAGTTTACAGACGCTCTCATCTATCCTGGTCTAGGCTTCGGCTCCATGATCAGCCAATCTCGCATCATGACGGACACCATGATCATCGCTGGCGCACGTCGGCTCGCGTCGTTGTCCCCCGCTCTTAAAGACCCCGATGACGCCCTGCTGCCTGATTTCGGCGACGCGCCTTCAGTCAACTTTGAAGTCGCTGTGGCAGTTGCTGAACAGGCCATCGAGGAAGGTAGTGCGGGGGTGGATTGGAAGAAGGAGGAAGTAAGGGAGAAGGCAAAGGAGAGGCTTTGGCAGCCTATTTATGGGGAGTATGTATATGATAAGAACGGAGATAAGTGAAGAGGGAAAGAAATGATTTTAACACATAAATCCTTGTACTTTTACATGTAGGTCTATAGATGTTAATATGGCAAGGTAGATTCCTGGTATCTTTTACATCATGCGCACGTACAGGACTCCGATCTTCACTTCGTTATCCTTATCTATCGCTGTATCGCTCCCACTATCAACATGTCGTACTCCATCTTCTGCGTCGGACACCCATTAATTGACATGCAAGTTCGGGAAGCAGAAGATCTTCTAGCTAAATATAAATTGAACGCCAACGATGCTGTCCTTGCTGGCGTTGAACACGAGTCGATGTGAGCAACCTCGTGTGCTTGACTCACTACGTCCGTGTTAATCGATAAACGGACAAAATCTCAGCTACGAAGAGCTGGTACGAGAGCATCAGGTCGTTTATGTGGCAGGCGGCGCGGCGCAGAATACAGCTAGAGGCGCAGCGGTGAGTGTGTGAGAAGATATGGCAGATAGCAGAACTGATTAAACTCTTTGCTACCAGTATGTTCTTCCTCCGAATTCGGTGGCATTCGCTGGATGTGTCGGTGACGACGATTTAGCTGAGCAGCTCAGAGCAGTGAACAGACATGATGGAGTATTAGACGTCTATCAGGTCAAGAAAGGACAGAAAACGGGAGCGTGTGCTGTTTTGATAAGTAATGGGCACCATAGGTGTGGGGATCCTATGCTGATTCATTCCAAAACCGAATAACCTGAGTTAAGGTCTCTGGTCACTACTCGGCGCTCATCGAATGATCTTGATGAAGAACACTTCTGGTCGCCAACTGTGGCACCTTTGATCAGCTCGGCCAAAGTCATTTATCTCGAAGGTTTTCTTCTTACATTCAGGCCAGAGGTTTCGATAAGTTTAGGCAAGAAGGTGTCTGAGGATGGGAAGGTATGTCATACAAGATCATTGTCTATAGAGAATAGACGTACCCATTGGCAAATTCTCTAGATCCTTGTGCTCAATCTATCCGCACCGTATATACCCCGGTCGTACAATACCCAGATACAAGAAATCGCGCCATATTGTGATATTATCATCTCCAATGAAGCTGAGGCGGAAGCATGGGCAGCCTCCAACGGTCATCCAGATCCCACCAATATGCCGGCAGTCGCGAAAGCCATTGCATTACTTCCTAAAGCCAACGATACTCCCCCCAGAATCGTTATCGTCACCCACGGCGCCCACTCTACGACTCTAGTGTCTGCGGATGCTCCTGATACTCCGAAGACATATCCTGTGCAGCCATTGAAGGAAGAAGAGATCGTAGATACGAATGCAGCTGGAGATGCGTTTTCCGGTGGATTTTTGGGTGCGTATGTGTCGGAGAAAAGTATAGATGTGTGTATACAGACTGGACATAGACTTGCTGCGATGTGCATTGGGCAGGTGGGTCCTTATTGCCTTTATGTAACACTGAGGAAGTAATCAGATTTTTTCAGGAGGGCCCGCAGTTCAAGTGGCCAAAGGTGAAGATTTTGTAGAGGAAAACGATAAGGGATAGCAATATTTCTTTCTAGTTGCTGAGAGCATCGTCCAAGGTTGACTCGTCACTGGGGTAAAAGCTAGTACAATCGGACTGCAAAGTGATGCGTGGCAAATACTTTGGGAACCAGGCTTCGTTTACAATTACACTGCGGGGATGAAGGACTTTTCTCATGAAGAATAGGCTGAAATTTTCGAGAATTTTGTAGAAAATTGTAGCTGAGATTATTTTGGAACAATCTGCTAAGGATTAGGCTGAAATTAATGTAGGAATATTCAAAATAATCGCGTTTCCTGCCATGTTCATGATTGTTTCATGGCGAAAATTTTGAAAAGTCTCAGCAAACTCGGGAAGAGAATTTTTGGAGAGTTTTGTACCTAATCTCTTCATATTCACTACAACATTAGGGTTTCATCCCCGCAGTGTAATTATTCCTTGTAATAAATGTTGTGTAAGTATAGCAATGTATGACCTGTGGTTGATGGAGGGGATCGAATATAGAGCAGGGTCACACTGTCACGAAATTGCACGTGTACATGTGACAAACGCGTTTGCTTGATTTTTCTCCCCCTCATTCGAATTTTCTACTTACATACTACAAGATGCCCAAGACCCGCAACGAGACCTCCGGTCAACGAGGACCCTCGAAGAAACGCAAGGCTGACTCTGAAATCGATAAACCCAAGAAGGCGAGCTCGCGTTTGAAGCAAACCGAAAGTTTTGTAGCGAGGAGGACTCAGTCAAAGGCCAAACTATCGATGCTACCATCCCTGAGCTTGGATATTCTTTTCGAAGTGCGTCGTGCCTCTGTCTGTATATGGCGCTAATTTTCAATCCGACTATGTAGATTTTTAGCCACCTTTCACCGATCGACCTCATCCATTTGGCACGAACGACCAAGGACTTTCGGCGTCTTTGTGAGTAGCACGCTTCCATCTGGACTTTATCACTGTACTGAATAAAGTATACCGATAGTAATGCAGAGAAACACCACCACAATTTGGAAGTCGGCGTTCGCTCAAATTCAAGAACTACCCCAATGTCCCTCAGATATGTCATATCCAGCCTGGGCTCACTTGGCTTTCGAACCAGTTTGCCATGTACGTGTCTCTTTCAAATGCACTTCGATCATGACCTTCACTTCAGTTCTTCTAGAACTGCTTCACAACAAATATTCGCAATATCAGCTGGATTCTACGAACGCGTCTTTGTAACCGGTGTGCTAAGACCTGGTATGTATTGAAATATTTCTTTCCGTTTTGTTCTAACGTGAATTTCTCGTAGCCTTGAGAACGTCGACAAGTTTGATGCTGACAAAAACGAAGTGGATAAGGACATTTTGGAATGTGTACCGTTCGACGATGATTACTGTGGAAGTAAGTTTTTTTCTAATTAGGGTTCCTCCGCATCTTTTCTGATCACAGATTTTAGTGGAATGTTGTCTTGAATCCGATCGAAAGCGGTTTGTTGAGGAACTTGAAGCGCACAAACACGATCGAAAGGATTTCGTTGAGCAGAGGATGACAGAAATTCCGGTCAGGATTGACGTACGATTTTTGCTTGGGAAGCCGTAGTTTCATGTGCTGACGAAACCAATGCACTTTAGCACGCTATTGATTGCGAAGACTGGTCGGAATCCTTGGCTAACGGCAGAGCGAATGAGTTGCAGCAAATAAGAATAGATAGGCGCAACGCGTGAGTTTCATTGCTTGATAATTCATGATAGGGCTCGAAAAATTGACATAATACACTTCAGAATCTCAGCAAAACTCTTCGAGATGGGGTACGATAAAGAGCTTGATTTCTTGACGGCCGAAAGACTAGAGGATGTGGAACACTCGGACTACGTCCCTTTCCACAAGCATCCCCTTGTTAAACAGCCAAAACTATTCAAAGATAAAAGTGCGAGTCAGTGACCACCGAATTTTCTGATACTGACACTTACTCGTAGATTGGGATTCTATGAAGGATACTCTTAGGGACTACATGGAGATTGTGAGGGCTTACATCAAAAGGAAAGAACGCAAAGATTTGATTTGGAAGCGTAGAGAATACGCAGCCCTTGCGTGGTTCGACTATCGCATGGTTGAATGTGACCCAGGAACCTTCCTCCCAAACCAGATCGATATTTGGCTTTGGTCCCCGGTCAAGGATATTATCGAACAACCGTCCGAGATCGAGGTCACCAAAGACTCCTTCGAACATGCATTCAGGGGCCTACCTGCATTCACCAACGCCTGGCAAACAGACAAGCTGGAACAACTTGTTCGTGTTGCTAACAACAATCTCAAATGGCTGTCGTTTCCTGAAGCTAACGACCTAGAGCGCGCTACCTGCGTTTTTTCATGTTCGAATGACTTTCAGCATAACTTAATGGGATGTTACCAGGAAGACGAGTCATGCATTATGTGGTTTCCTGAATTTATTTATCATCGGTGTAACTCTTTGTCGCGCAGGCGTTGGGGGGATAAGGATGAGACGATCACAGACTTAGATTCGTGCCAATCGCTATCGGCCGAATCGGAAGCATCAGGGTTTCGACGTAGGCAATGGTCTACCCGATGGCTATTTTTTGACGACAAGGCTTCCCGGACTGTTAAAAACATCCTGACCGCCTGCAGGATGCCCCTGTCGACAAGGGTTCAGCACCTCGATAGAGAGGACCCCAGACTGGTTTGCCTAAAGTGTAGCTTTGGAGCGAAGTGCGACGGGGAACGGGTGTTTTCTGTCATGACATGGCGGACTGCGGTGAGACGACTCTCGGGGAAAGCAAACATCGCATTTCTGATTCTGAGTTTCAACATAGGTTCAGCACAATCTGAAAAAACACTTCGGGGATGGCCAGACGACCTTCCAGCGCATATCAAGTCTCGACGCTCTTGAGGCGAAGCGGCTAGAAGCTGCAGAACCGGCCAGGCGAATCTCAGCGCTCCCCAATCACCCGCAACAACCAATTGACAGGCCGTGGAGATGTACTTTGTGCAGAGATCGATCAGTAGAGAAAGGGGCACTTACCCTGGCTGAGATGAGGAAACATTATACTAAATGGTGTGTATTTATCCGCGTACGGTTGGCTGCCCCGAAGTTGAAGCTTTTCATTTAGTCACGATGGAAAAGTCGCGATAGAGGAGGGTGTGGACTATTATCGATCCTACGACCGTGCTCCTTCTCAGCCTTATCAAGTGCGAATGAAGCCGAGGGATCCAGATGTGGATCCTCAACCTGGTCCAATGTACATAGCTGCAATCTAGTTACCTGTAGGTTTTGACAGATTAAGCGCCATAGATTAGGCGCTGTAGTAAATACTTGTACACAAATTACTCTTGCATCCACCATCAACAGCCTGCTACCTTACGACTAGGATCAGACTACGATGTCTGTTCCCGCGGCACCACCCGACGCGATGGCAAATCCCATGATTCCTCCAGAGATGACCGCTATACCGGCAGCACCAGCGGCTCCAGTAGAACCGGAAATCGTATCGGAAACGCTTTATATCCAAAATCTGAATGAAAAAATCAAAATCGATGGTTAGATGCCTCAGAAACCTCTTGTATTGCCAATTCCTTAACTCCGTTCACAGTGATAAAGGCTTCACTACGTGGTCTTTTCAAGACCTACGGTGAAGTTTTGGATGTCGTTGCACACGGTAACCTGCGCATGCGAGGTCAAGCGTTTGTATCTTTCTCGGATGCGGAAGTTGCGAAAAAGGCTATGAAGGAAGTCAGAGGGTTCCCATTATACTCGAAACCCATGGTGTGTCCCTCAAATCCATGGTGAAAATTATTCATTAATTCATATGCAGCAAATATCGTTCGCTCGTACAAGATCTGACGCCGTGGTCAAAAAGCTCGATAATGAGCACTTTGACGAACACAAGGCACAAAGAACTGAGCATAAGCGTACGCCTTATGATTACGAGCCTACTGTTCTATGCTGAAAGAACGAATAGGAAAAACACGGTACTCCAACCCATTGAAACAGAAATTCAAAGCCAAGCGGCTGGCTTCGGAAAGTGTGTCTGACATTATTACCATTGGTCTTTTCCAGACTCATACTATATCCTCCAGTGGACGGAGCAACTAGTGCTCCAGCGCCGAAACGTCCAAACGTCCAGATGCCGGACGAATATCTCCCTCCCAACAAGATTCTTTTTCTACAGAATCTCCCGGAATCGGTCACGAAGGACCAGTTACTTGGGCTGTTCAACCAGTGCGTTATCACGTTCTCCTCCCGCTGATCGAAAATATCACGTATTCACAGGCATCCAAATCTACACGAAGTCCGTCTTATTCCAACGAAGAAGGACATTGCGTTCGTGGAATTTACAGACGAGGCCAGCTCTACTGTAGCGAAGGATGCCTTGCACAACTACAAACTCGATGGAGAAAACAAGATCAAGGTATTGTCGTGTTCAATCGAATAGACTGGGTCCTAACTTGTTCTTTATTCAGATCACCTTCGCAAGAAAGTAATTCTCGCAGCTGTTTATATCCGTCGTTCTGCGTGTGTGTATCTGTATATTCATACTATTCGTTGTGCTTGTACGTTGTTAATCGATTCTTCGTGATTTTCCCGATACCACATGGTCTTGTCTTCCTTATGATATTTGCCAGGTGAGTCTTATTGTATCTCACCTGGGGATAATGTTTGATATATATGCATGTGTGAAATAGTTCTCCGAACATTGCTTGGTCACTGAGTGGTATGAAAAAGAGTTCCAGGAGTTTGGAACGTAAATTGGATAACTCAAGAATTGTGTAGTGTCAAAGCTGCTCTCCAGGTTTCAACACGAAGACTTCAAGTTCAGTCTCAGAAGCACTTTTTGCATAGTCGTCACTCTTGCCTTCTTCCACCTTCGCCTCCCGTTGCCTTCTCGCTACGTCTCGCAGACTCTCCCATCTCTCGTTCCACCGTGCTTTTGGTCTTAATACCACTGTATGGAATTCTTCCGATGAGCGGGTATCTCCTGCGGTTTCTAACGGGTTTTCGGGACCGGCCGTACTTGTAATATTGCGTCTCAGACCACAGATATCGATTTGGAAGTTCGAGCCCACATCCCAGGCAGCTTCCTCAACATCAAGAGCAGCAAGTGCCTGCGCTGGTGTAGATGCAAAGAGGGTCAACATAGCGAGAGATGGAAATTTGTTTGTAGTCATCTCAGCATCCAGCAGCTCCGCACTGGCTGCAACAGAGTTATGTGTTTCTTCTGTTGTCGATGGCTCTCTGGGATCTGTATCCTCTTCTGCTCCTTCCTCGGGTATATATTCTGGGAATTGGTCATCGAGAATCTCGCTTTGTAAGGTTGAGTTGGAGTCGTTGCACACGACTGTCAATTCTTTCAACCGAGGACATGTGAGATTCGGCGAGACCGGGATAAATGTGGTAGGTTCGGAACCAGTGAGGATTGTGTTGATCACCGGAGTGGGTTTGCTGGACATCCCCCACGGAAAGGCGTTCGAAGGTGGACACGCGTAAAACATCGTGTCAAGGCAAGGGAAGAACAAGGGTGAATGTGGACCTGGACCCGTGAGCGATAGATACGCTAAAGGGTCCTTAATGTTCTCGATGGCTTGGAAACCAATTTCAAGCTCATACAAATCATTTTCAACACCTCGCAAAATCCTTGCAACAACTTCCAGCAACTTCCGCTCCAAATTTGTCTTGTAACAAAATTGCGATGTCGAAAGCGGTGATAATGCGGATGACGATTCGGTGGCAGATGAAGCTTCAGATAGAAGTGAGATGGGGTCCTGGGGCAGTTCGTCGGCGACTAGAGTCAAGTAGCGTACGCGACTGCGCGTTTGGGAGTTTGAGAGGATGCGTTCGAATGCAAGCATTTCGTGCCAGCCGTAAATCACCACGGCTCTATGTCGTACTGGAGCGGAAGCCGCGCGAACATACTTGCAGACAAGAGACAGGGCGATTCCAGTATAGAATGCAGTGTAGTACGATGGTCCGGCGGTACATTCCTTTGTCGAATTTGGAGTGCAGGCCAGCGTGAAGATGTGTGTATGAAGTTCGAGAGGTAAGGTGAAGAAAGCATGCTCACTGCCGGTCATGGCGTTGGCGTTGTATGTATGCAGAGACGATTTCGTGGGAACTTGTCAAGCAAAAATATTTTGCGTACTCGAGGTTGAATGCGTAGTTTTCGAGTCAGTGATTGTGCAGGTCCTCTTATACTGGGTGTCCCTGTGTTCTAGTAGTTTTCTAGATGACGGCTTTTATGGTTCTAGAAGTATTCGAAACAGTTCTCCTTTGGTCTCCGAAACACGTACCTAGCCTCACGGTAGCTAAAGGGTCGTCATCGAATCTGATTATCATGAGAGAAAGTTGAACGCTGTGGGCTATGACAGGTACATATATTTGGATGAGATACAGAGCAGCCTGCATCTTTTTTTCCAAAGGTCAGATGGTAGATGTGTCCGGAGACTTATAATACCAGCTTCTTGCGTGGATGTTCCTTCAATTCCTCGGTCAGGTGAACGATGATTTAGAAGGTTAAAATTCAGAATAACCTACATCTAAGGGCTGATCCTGGCTGCCTTAGTTTTATATGTATGCTCGCCGTACAGTCCGAGCTCTTATCCCGCTCTTATCTGAAGGTTCAGTTGTTCAGATGCCGTTTAAGCTTCAAGATATCAGACGGGATCTTGCTATCAGGAACAAAATCTAGCTTTCGGGGGGCAAAAATACATAATGACGCAGAATAGTAAGAAAACTGAAGCTGTAACGAGCATACAATTACTCTCCTCCATATAATGTCAACAGGCATTCTGGTGAGGTCCGATTCCCGAGCAGCCCAGTGAACCACTACAATGCGCAGAAGATTGGAATACAGATGGCCTCATAATACAAGGTGGTGATGCAGACTTCTCACAAATTAGAAGGCGTCTCTAAATCATGGAGCATGCAGAGCACTTGAAGGGTACTCCGCATCGGCATACCCCTATTCTCCCAACGAATCTCGAACATTATATTCTATCTGGCGGTCAATGAAAAGTTCTAGTGGCTACGATGTACTGTCAGTAGACAAGAAGGTATCGGAATAGTTGTTGGATTGTCTCTGTCGCTCGTACTTGTGGGTAGGACAACAAGGCTGAAAATGCGGGGTCCACTTGTGGTGTATCTGTGACAATACCAGTTACGAAGGTTTGACCTATTTGAGGATTAATTTGAATAACGAGGGGCATCATTAAATCCACATAGCAAGGACAGAATCAGTGTATGATGTGTATGCATAGTAAGACTCTCTGATCATTTTCGCAAAGAAGTAGGATATACATTGAGAAATAGAGAAGTAAATCCCCAGGTAGACGAAGTTACTTGGCATGTTCAACCACTACGCTGACTGTCTGGACAATCTAAAACGCAGGCAGTGGGGCACGACCACTTATACTTACACACACAGCCGTGACAATGACCACCGCGTTGGAAGGAATTTCGGAAAATGAGCGAGCGCATTTCGTTCCATGTATGTGCATGGCTTCCAAGTGGTGAACAAAATACTCATCGTATGCAGTGCGGGTCCTCAAGGCCTCATGATCGCCTATATCGCGTGGGATGAGGAGGAAAGAGGAAAGGAAGTTTATTGCACAAATCCGTTCAAAAAAAGAAAGCTGAGCAGCGCTTTGGATTTAAGCGTGTACATCGGCCTGCAGATAGACAGAAATATCCATTACCGTGCTTGCTAATGGGACCGAAGATACAAAGAAGCCTATTTACTACAATGACATGCAAAGGTAGCACACTTTGCAATTCCAGGGATGCAAATACAGAGAAAAAGTAGAATACTCATCATGAAGCCTGAGCCCAGTATTGCAATGGAATACGATATTTGGACATCTCTTGCAGAGACGCAGCCCACAATGGATTGAAGTGTCCTGCTGGGCATGCCTTTATGGCAAAGGCAATGTGCAATGCAAGTTCTATTGCAGTATGCTGTGAACGAAGGTGTGCAGGGAGGGCAGTGCTAAATGCAGACCAGAATGATTGTTCGATCGCTTGAGAATTGGGACGTAGAGAGAAAGAGTTGGTCGGGGGATCTAAAACACACATCAACCAAAATATGGCTTCAGTATCATAACCCAGTGGCCTTATATCAATGTATTCCCAGTCGACGATTCCGGAAACTGTGTCATTCTGAATGATGATGTTGGTGGGACTGATATCGCCGTTAGATATGGTTAACGGAAGGTGCTTTAGCTCAGCGTCGGTACGGAGACTATGAAGAAGAGAGGCAAACAAAGGCTTTAGATCTGAGAAAGACTTCACATCCGTCTGCGCTTGAATTGCGAGTTCGAGTTGATCTTCTAGAAGGTTGAGCCCTTGGGCTTTCTCCCCGCCTTGCGAGCTAATCAGCCCAGCAACTTCTGCCTCTGGAATAATCGCTTTGGCCAGAATCGTCCCCAATGACCGAGCGATGGATGGCATACTATCAGCCGCATTGCCATCTGAAAATCGCATGTATGCGTCAAAGCTTCTCCCCGGAACTCGGGACATCGAGTAAAAAAGTAGCTGTTGATTTGGACCATCATCAGTGGACATCAAAAAAGAGCCCGAAGGAACGAGAGAGCCAAAGGTTGAACGGGCTGTACCCAAGTTAGACAGAAGTAAAGGCCGGTCGGATGGTCGGACTTGCACAACGATCGATGTCTGGTCACCTAATTGCACCGAATAGGTTGTACTAGAGAAGCCTTGTGTTTCAAATGGCTCGATGGATAAGACTGTGGTATGCGCATGGGCCTGATTGACTGCACTACGCACGAGAAATTCGTAGTTGCCTTTGGCTCGCCTCGCAGCCATGGTGGTTATGTTCGAGATTGCTTTGAAAGTCCGCCCGGATGTGACCCATTCTGAGCGCCCACAGGCCTATCTATGTAGACGACTCACTACGCACACCATCCTTGCTTGGTTAGGTTTCTAAATTCTTGCCGTCTTTTTTATAATTGTTACGAATTCCGTTCAGCGGAATTTTTTCTTTTTCCGGTGTGAAAGCACCACCGACAAAGGCTTCGAAGCCTTTCTACATAAACAGTTAGCAAACGTAAACGGAATCATGATAAGGAAACAATTTGTCACTCATCGTGAATTTTGGGCGGGCCACATGCGGGTAGGTATATGGGCGGTGAGTGAAATCATGCGTATGAAGACAGGACAGGATATTATATAAGGTATACGCAGTTTTCGATTCTACAACACCGTAGATACATACTGCATTCTCTTATATATCCTTTGGCATCTCTCGAACACTTTGCAGCCAATCCGTGACTTCCGATCCCCAACCGCCCAATCTTCTCATCTTCTGCTCTTCCGGAGCCTTCGAACCTATTCCTAAGCCCCATATCTTCATGAGTGCCGAGTGCCGCTCAATAACAACACGATGCTGGTGGAGACACCACCATAGGATACCGGATTTGGAGAAGAATGCATCGCGCACGGATTCGGGGCATCCCGGACTACATGACGACTCCAATCCGACGAGACGGAGGACGGTTCGCAAGAGGAGGCGGGGAAAGTAGAGCAGAAGGGGAGGGTCAAGCCCTGAAGTGTGTGTGCAGGACATTCTCAGAGGAAAGAAGTGAAATACACTCGACTTACAGATAACATCGGTGGCATGTTCCTGTGCAACGGCAGCTCCCTTCCGAGCATATTCACCTTCAATTACCCAACCATTTGACTTATTTGTTTGCATAAAAGCCACTATTTTGTCACGGAATTCATCATGGGGTGTAGGTTTCCATCCAGGTTGCCAGTATAGCTCATCTAACGAAAGATAAGGAATATTAAGGATAGATGCCACTTGGCGACTGAGTGTGCTCTATTCAACCCAACGTTAAGCGCATCGTGTTTGTTATCCAAAGTGATGGAGGCGTAATATAATCATAGACCAGAAAATAGTAGCGTTACCTTTCCAGATCCTACACCGACAAAATTAGTTTTTAAACACGATAATCAAAGGGCTATATACTCATACCACTATTACCCAGTACCCTTATCCTATAGCTCCCTTGACCATCTCCAAGTAGAGGAGGAATATCACGAAGCTGGGACGCTGCTACCCTGATGACCATGTTGCGTGGTCGTTGTACCAGTTGAAGCGGTACAGACTCGGGCACAGTAATCAATTTGAATCACATCAATTTACATCAATTTACGGTCACGACCTGAGCCTGACCTGAGCTCAGAAACGTAAATATATGAACCAGATATGAACCAAGTATCGTCGCAACAGAACGAGCACATACATACAGAACATTAATCACAACCTGGAAAACCGAGTAAAAAGTTGAAACACAAGCAGCAAAATAATTACATAATATATACATACTCTATGATCAACGCAACGCAATGAAACCATTAAAATTATCAATAATGAGCAGGAGTTTCGCGTACAGGTACATACGGGCTCGAATACGAAGACGGAGGAAGGGGATACATCGCCGGGTCGATGGTGCCCGTATAATCGACATTGGAATATGGATACGTTGATACCGCGGGAAGAGGCACATGCGAGCCGCTAGTACCAGTGTTCAAAACATACGGGCTGGGTGCATAAGGTTGATACGCGCTAGTATATGGACTAGGAGATTGCACTGTGTTGACGTACGGGCTGTAGATGTTTGCCGTGTTCGGCCAAGGTGAACTGGAAGTGGGTTCCCCTGAGACAAAGGGCAAAACATAGGATGACGATGAAGGTTCAGGTGAGAGGGAGTATGAAGGTTGCTGAGGAGACAAAGGAAGGTTCGGCGCGGATATGCTGTGTGGACTGTATAAAGAGACGTGTCCACTGAGTGTCGCAGGGGAAGCATGGAGGTACGGCGAGTTGGTTGTATATGGAGACTGGATACTGGGAAGAAGGGAATTTGCAGGCAAGGGTGTCGCACGAGGAGAGTTTGACGGGCTATTGTGTAGTCCCAGAGCCGTGAGCCTGGCTTTGAGGCTGAGAATGAGGTTGTCGTCGATGTCGTTTTCGTCCGATTTGTTGTCGTTGTCGTCATCCCATTCCGGGTCATAGATATCGAACGGTGAAATCCCGGATCCTCCTGGAACATATCGATGAATTTCACCTCGGGAATTAGCTACAGGACCACTCCATGGTGATGCACGTTGGGACGTCTTGCGTGAAATCGATACCTTCTTCGAGTCATGTCTGTCAACCTGAGGAAGTCTAAATCGGGTCAGTTCTAGTGTCCTGATATTGATACGCCAATGGGAAGTCATTTACCCATGCCACGATGATTTCTTGTCGTCCATCAAAACGATTAATATCTCATCCTCGCCCGAGTTCTTGTGTTTATCATGATCACGTCCTGAGCTGGAACCGGTTAAACTCTCCGTTGAGCTCGTCGGTGATTTTGAGGAATCCCGTTCGCGTTTCTCACTGGACGACGTTCGATGATGATCACTTCTTTGCCTGCGGTCAAATTCGTGCTCTGCATGCCTGTGATGATGGGACTTTGAGTCAGACTCACTAAAATAATCATTGCAAATGTCACATTTGGTTCATGGTACACGGAACAAAACCGACACACTCACTTATAGCTTTGTTTCAAACTCGTGTTAGACTGGACTGTTGAAAGGAATAATTTAGATGATCGATCGATTTGGATTGGGAACGTACACATACCATCATCGGTTTCTTCTTCCACGGCTGTGAGCACTTGCTTGAGAGGAGATTTGTCTGAATGAACTGTCAGATACGGCGATAAACACAGCATATTACCGGTTAGACGAACCTTTTGTTGGCTTGCTGCTGCTGCCTGCGGCTAGAGAAGAACGCCGAGAATCTGGTTGAATGTGCCCAGGTTAGTTGAAGAAGACGTATCGGATGATATAACAAACCTTGCCCAGAGGAGGAAGAACTGTGATAGCGTAAACATAAGTGAAACGTGGAAATAAATTAAGTTGTTGAATAACTCACGCATCCGGGTTGACAACGACTAATGGGACTAATGCAAAATGGTAAGGATATCGCAGAAGTCCACTGAACGTGACCAAGATACTTACGTCGATCTCCTAGGTACGGAAGGGAAACGGCACTACCGTTGCTGTTGATTCTAGCATACGGAGGTCGTGGAGGTGCTAACGGATCTATTGAGTGACGATTGGTTAAATTTTATCTATTGCGGTGTATATTTGCGAAAGGTACGTACCGTTCTCGTTTGGAGACGTGGTAGTTAATAACGCAGGCGCTGATTCAACTTGAATTACTGCAGGCCTCGTGGGTTCTACTGCCGCGTTGACATTGTCGTCTACATTTGAGATGTCAGGAAGCGCTGAAGATGTACCAAAGGTAGATGCTTTGGGTGTAGGAGGCTCTGTATCAAAAGTGGACACCTTCGGTGTAGAAGGTTCTGCAGAAATGAGGCCGCTGTACAATCGTGATCGTCAACACAAAAATCCCCAGAGGGTGTTATTTGATAGATTGACTGACGATAATCTTTTGACTTTCTTGCCGTATTCATCGAATGACTTGGCAAGGCTCTTGAATTCCCCGTCGAGAATATCAGTCCGTCGGCCGGTACCTAATTCACAACACCCATTGAGACCTAAACGTCGATTGAGATGGATTGAGCTGAACCTTTCAAACGATGTGCTTTCTGCAAGAACCGGAACGTCAGATCAATGACTCCTGAGGATCTCAAACTAGCTACGCACCGGTGTTTTACCCTTCCAAGTCATGTAGTAATCTACGACCTTCCTTCCTGCTCGTATTCCGGGGTAGGCGAGAACGATTGGGCGTGATTCGAAATGTCGAGCGCCTCTTCTTTTGCTCGAGTCGCGGGACAAGGAAGAAGCACGGTCATCCTCTCTGAACAGGTAAAATGAGCCAAGAAGAACAAGCTCGAGAACAAGAAGCTCACCGCAAAGTCTTCTCATAAACCCTCGTGGCTTCGGATCCGGTAATCACTTTGAACTTTGGTAGTCCTTCTTGGTCCAAATCCTTGGGCAGTCCGCCTTGTTTCGCGATCTGCTTGAGCAAGTCGGCGTTTATGTGCCTTGAGGAACGGACGCTTTGACGAGCGATGCGCTCGATGATTTCTTGTGACAATCTCGGAGCGTCGACAGAGTGAGAAGAATGGCGCCTAGACCTTCGTCTAGAAATCGAAGACGTCTCCGATTTGATATCAGGATCCCCACTAACTTCTCTGGCCTTTTCCTTGCTACTTTTTCGTCTCTGGACTGAAGAAGCCTGGACGTCTCGAACGTCGTGTTGCAAAGTCTGGTCCTCGCTTGTATATGACGGTGGTGAAGACGAAGACATAAATCAAGGACAATTAACTATGGGAGGAGCTTGAAACTGTAGTTTTCCGGTGCTTAAATATGATAGCCTAAGTCCTGTGTGTTGTCGGAAGCCGGAAGCGACGGAACAAACTGAAGAAGAATAAAAGAACCGCTTCGAGACAAGTTGGGAAACGTGCTAACCTCGAGGTGAGTGAAAAACAGTTTCAGGATGGTCGGGGAAAGTGACAAAGGAAGAGCATAATCAAAATCTACGCCACATTTACTATTAGCACACTGTCTCCTCGGATTACGTCAAACTGCTCCTCATATCGACCTCATACCGGCCTAGTCCGTTTCTCAATACTCAAAGCCATAGAAATCGATAAATCAAGAAAAATTGCACAACCGACACGTCGAAAAATGGTCAGATCTGATTTCGATGCTCTTTTGATTATATCCTTGGAGTGAGACGCGTCTGAGCGCGTGTAAGACCAAAGGTTCGAACATATAGCCAGACATCAAGTACAAAGATACAAGGATTCAAGTAGAGTACTTCTGGATCCGAATCTGATGAATGTAGAAAATCAATGAAAGAGCCAAATGAGGATGATAATCAATGTGGGCGTTGATAGTTGCAAGATCCGCCTCATAGGATCCACGACGGAAAGAACGAGGCTTAGGCGCTTGAGTGAAAGAGAAAGAAAAGACATAGGTTCGACAGTTCCAGCAAGTAACAGACCGTCTAAAATGAGGTCGAGCGAGTACAGATAATAGATCATGATAGATCATTGATGTTAGAAGTAGTGATGATGAGGAGCAACAGGATATTTCATTCACGAGACACACTTGCAGTACACTCGCAGTCCATAGAGGCTACCACGCAGCTACCTCACAAAATAGAGAAATTGAACATCACGCAGAATTACTTTTCTTCAGAAAGGACACTCACCAATCATCGTCATCACCTCTCCAACAGCAATCGCCGCAGCATCCCATCATCCATCTGTCTAACGCCACTAGATGAAGAAAACCCACTGGTATATTTCTAACTCTGAAGAAGGCCGCGATGAGTAAGGAAGCGCAATACACCATCACCTTCATAGAAAATCTTGCGTTCTCCGTCCAGGTTTTCCCTACGGTCACGACGCAGAGGACGACTAATGAATACAGAACCTAGCTGGGTGTAGGAGTAGATGGACTGGATTCCAGAACATTCCTCTTGAGAAAGATCGCAGGAATCGGACCTCGCCAGTATAATTCATATCCTATCCTATCCTATCCAAAGAGACGGAGTTACTTGGCGATGAACGGCCAAAAGTTGCTATACACATCCAAATCTTCTCTACATCCGAAAGCAGATTTTCCGTACGAGTAGGTACCGATGCGGCATGTGAGCGGGTTCCGACTGCTCAAGAACAGATGCGTTTACCAGACACTTGCCAATTAACCTTCGCCCCAACTGAGTGGAACTTCAAGCAGGGTAACCCAAATTTCTGTCCAAAGTTGATTCGCCAGTCAATCCAGTCTTCGTTCTTGACAAAGAGAGGGCCATTTTATGTACAATGTGGTACATAGATACACCTGAATTCGCGAAGGGACAAGGAGCCTTGGTAGGGGTGTAAGCGTTACTACGGAACACGGAGTCAACATCAGCACCATTTACATAACCACGTGCTTTCCAATACGCTTGATCAACGACGTCCACACTGTCCATGAGGATATCGATGGCGAACCATCTGTCAGTGTGCGGCTGATTCTACTATGAACCAGAGCGTCGTCTTTAGCCGTCTGAATTGACAACGCAGTGGAATTACATACCTCATGTGGAAAAATCATTTCATTTCAACTCAGGAATCTCTAGGAATCTCTTCATCATCTTCGATATAACACCACTCATAAGACTCCACTTGGAACATTTTGACTCCTTGTTATCACCCATTCCAATCTTGACAACACAAAATTGCATCTATCCATACGAAATTGTCACCGCAAAGACCCGGTCGTGATACATTCTGCTTTGGAACAGCGCCTTACGTTGTACAAAAACCAAGAAAACTCGAGCTCATCACACACTGGCAGTGTATCGGCTCTTACGCTGATCACAGGAGGAAATCACTGCCTTTTTATCAGACTAGGGTTGTTCATCTAGCATTCTGTTATGTCGAATCTCATTCTTCAGCAAATGATTCGAATTTTAATTGAAACCGGCATTCTTCTAATTCAGACTCCTCTACGTGAACTCCCAAGCATACCATGTCTGTCTATCTGTTCTCGACACTACACATTGTCTCGTACGGGTTACTCCAACGAATCATCGCCGATGCGTCTATCGTGATGTTCTTGTTCCAAGAGAATATTGGTATCAGCATCTGGACCATTCAGGATTGACTTTCATGTGGAAGGAGGTCATTGGTCATTTAAAGCATATTTTTGAGGTTGGTGTCAAATTCACAGTATGGCCCAAGCAATTTTTGAAAGTAAAATCCATCTCATATGATTCGGGTATCACCAACTATCTCTAAATGTAGAAGGAGTGAAGGAGTTTAATTCTATGGATGCACCAAGTTGACCTACGTTTTTTCTGTGGTGGAGAACCCAATCCTTGATATAAGTTTCAAAGTTTTTTCAAGTGCAGGTGTGAAACCACATCAAGATTAACATCAGAGATGATACTGTTTCTTGAAATCCGCTGCTCGAAACAAAAGCTTTTATAGGGAATCGACAGTACACACTGCACTGTACTGCTATAACCTAAGATGAATGAACAGCGAAATTGAACATCGAGCAGAGCTTTTTTCAAGAAGACGCACATCATTACCTCCTTCCGCTACTCCCAACTGCACTCGCAACAGCACCCATCATCCATCTATTTAGCAGCACTAAATGCAAAATATTGTCATCCACCGAAAACAGTCTTCCGTTCTCTATTGTCCCTAACGGTAGACCCGATATCCACGTCAACGCATCAAGGATAGGCCAAAGCTCTGGCATATTTCTGACTCTGAATAGAATGGCGAGGGCGACGACGATCAAGGAAGCTGATAGTGTGGTATACGCCATGACCCTCGTAGGAAACATCGCATCCTCCGACCACGTTTTCTCCGTGATGTACTGTAAGACCAGCATCAATACAATGAAAGCGCTCGTCCCGACGCAGAGAGCGATTGAGGTATACACAACCCAGCTGGGGGTAGGAGTAAATGGACTGAAACCTAGAGCATCCCGTGTTTGGGATTGGAAAATCGCACCAAGAACAGCGGCGGTGAGTCCAAGAATATTCAACAGAAACCCTTGGCGAAGTAACCCTTCCTTCGGTGACGAACGATCAAAAGTTGCTAAACACATCCAATCTGTTTTCATATCCGGAACACGCAGTTTAAGCCCAGGTTGGCTGGAAGAATCAGATTTTCCGAAATAAATACTATGCCAGTCGTGCAATCTTCCAGCATATAGCGAGTTTGCTAGGATGACACTGGTCCATACGCCTGCGCTTGTACCGACACTGAGGAAATAGCATATGATCATTTGTCCAATGAGTCCTGCAACAAGGAATGGCATGGCAGTGCCACGAGAGATCCCACCTGCGCCAGTGATAGTGGATTCAAATGCAGGTGTGTTGGCGACCGACTCCAACTGCGCAAGAACCGACTCCACACGCGTCAAGTACGCATGATCAGCAGACACTTTCCAGTTCGCTCTCGTCTCAGGGAGGTTAATGAAAGTCATTCGACCATTGTCTAGAACCGCGCCTCCCAGTAGCGCGACCCATAGCGTCTGTCCAAAGTTGATTCTCGCAATATGGCCAGTCATATCACAGTTGTTGCGAGGAGCATGCCGTCTGATGTGCTGTACTACCATGTAATAGGAATGAGCGAGTTCGCGAAGGGAAGCAGACACTTTCGAACGTTCTGGTGCGTAAGCGTGAAAATCGATAGAACAAATGGGCACGTCAATGTCAATAGCGTCAAGGTCGAGGAAGAAGTGTTCTGTTTGTGGATCCATGATTTCCCGGGCTCGAGCGCGCAGAGAACTTTGTCCATGAGGTCGACGAACCATCTGAGCAGCTACGACTGCCAGAGCGTCCTCTTCGCTGTCTACATTGACAACGGAATGGAATGGCATCCCATATGTAGAAAAAATATGTTCTTTGCGGCGTACTATTGCTCACCGAGAAGTGGGTCATGATAGCAATAAACATGAATGTCATTAGAAAGGCTTGCATACCTTGACTTGAGATATGAAAAATATATTGAGCAGATATTGTAGAAACAAATTGAGCATATACTTGTGTTAGTAGGAGCAGAAACCGTCATGCAGTGAATTGATTACAGAAGCAGGGTCCAAATCAGGAAATCATCAGGAAGTGGGTCACCCATTGGGAACAGACTCCAAAGGTCATCCAATATTCAATTAACCCCAATTCATGCTCAATATAGGTGTATTTAATGCTAGGACTATATGGTATGTGTTTGTATAGACAAGTAGTCGAAGAAAAATATAACCCGTGTCAGAAGTTAAGCCATTGAATCTATGCTGAATATGGTCAGCAACCCACTCGAAGTCATTCTATGGAAAGGAAGCATAAAATCAGTATGAAAGATAAATTTGAGAGATATTACAACACACTTGAAGCGCTAATATGACCAAGAAACCCAAACTTCGAAGCACAGAGGATAATACAGTTGGATAGCCCATTGAGGGATTTTCAGCGCAGCGGCCACGGTCTCAAGGTAGCAAAAATTTTTCCAAA
Organism: Lentinula lateritia; assembly: GCA_028011325.1. Lineage (NCBI taxonomy): Eukaryota > Fungi > Basidiomycota > Agaricomycetes > Agaricales > Omphalotaceae > Lentinula > Lentinula lateritia. Next base: position 25,894 of record JANVFT010000108.1, on the reverse strand, counting down.
ATTTCCTGGTTAGACATAGGAGGTCTGAGTACTGTATCCATCGTTTGCTCAAAATTTGAGAAGATTCAAGAGCCTCATTTGGGAGATATGGCGGCTGCTTTTTTGAGGTGCCCGAAAAATGATGAATGTTTTGTCTTGCCATTCTAGGTGACCATGAAAGGACAAGGAGACATCATAAGGAAAGGCAATATGCTTGTGAGGTGTTTCCGAAGTGATATGATGAATTTTGAATGTTGAAAACAGGATAGCGGCTGAACGAAGTGTCGATCTCAGCCAGGAGGGGGGAGAGAAATAAGAAAATTATGTAATTCGGCTGACCTCTCCGAACAATTTATCCACTGTTTCTTATTCCACTCCTTGTTTACATTGGATTTGCGCTGAGCGCATTGTTCGATGCTACTTCACATGACATACATCAAAGTTACTGGCCAAGATAAGGATTACAGCCTAGAACTACCGAATGACCCATATCCCAGTGTGACCCACTTCTAGGGGGCCAATAGTACTTCAACCACCCAGTGTTGAGTTGCATGGTATTCGATAGTGGCGAATAGAAGGAAGTCCCATGCGAGAGGAATCGATAGCGATGGAAGTTTAATATCAGGTGTGGATATAAGAGGTTTGACGTTGGGACGAAATGACGTTTGGCTAGTGGGATAAATCAAGCCCTCCGGCGAGAGCTTCCAGATTTTGGCATCGAGTTTCAACTCTCGAACAGCCTCTGCCCTGATATCCCATGATACACACTGTAAAAGACTTAGAGCTTTTTGCAAAGCCTCTGCGCGCGCAGAAGCAGTAACGTTTTCTGCCCGAATCCAGAAATTGGAAACTCCATTAGCAGAACGTACACCTGGCACAAAATGACATGCATTTGATGTCCAGGTAACCCGTTGCATCAGAGGAATAGAAATTTTTGGTAAGCCGGAAAACAAGAAGATGCCAGAGGATGGCTCGATTTCCCATAATCGATCAGGGGAGGTTCCCAGCGCGGCGTACAGGATACTGGCTAGGAGAAGTAGGCCCGAGGGCCAAGAGACAACATCGTTCACGGGTGCTTGGGCAAGAACTGTTTGAGCAGAGCTAAGATACAACATGCCCATCGATGTGTAGACGATGAAAGAAAACGGCTTTGTGAAAGACCCGACACCTTCCAGCTTTTACATAAGTGACACGAAGATACTTTGCTTTGCTTGAGGATAAATTCATCATCATCTTCTCTCGTCGCAATCCTCGTTAAGGTAAAGCAGAAGCTAAGGTTGAGTCCAGTGTGCGGAGCAAGCGAGTTGCGACCAACGAGTCCGCAGAGGTTTGAGCAACCGCAATATGTGCATTATAAACTAGTGCATGTTTTTGTCACTTATCCTGTCGCCTGCGCCATTTGCTGCTGTCCGCGCTCATCGTTTGTGATCATTGTATGATCCAAGCCACATTGAATCTGTTGAAGCCAGCACGGGATGGGAATTCAAATGCCTGATTGAAGTGCTTGAGGCCGAGCTGGTCCTGCCGGAGTATTCGTAGGGTGACCAAATGAGCATTATATGGACCTTACGATGTTCCCCCATCTTTTCTATAAAGGTTGTACCGTACCATTGAGATCAAGTTTCCCAAGCGTCAGCAAAAACGCATAATTGAAAATCGAAAGTAAAGGAGCGCACTCATTAGCGCTCATGCATCTCAGATGAAGATATAATGAATGATGATGAATGTGTATACGCGGGGAAACAAGGTAAGATGACAGATATTATTATGGGTATCCGAGTCGTATCCGATGCATGTAGAAACGAAAAATAACTGTAGAGATGTTCGTAAGCTCGGGTTGAAAGTTTAACACAATCAACAATCGTGGTCGGTCGAGCAGTCGGGCAGTAGATACAAGGTCATCAAATCTGCAGACGAGAGTGCGAATAAGTACCGCAGACGAGGATAAATGGTCAACGATCAGGTCATACCAGACTGAGCTCCAATGTCCAGACTCTACGTGCCCATAGCTTGATAATCCTACCCTCATCATTGCCAGAAGGCGGTAGCTCAATATCAAGACCATCCCACCAGCATTTCCGCTGCAGAGTGAAATGATTTTGAGTTATGATTACATCCAGGCAAACCAATAATACACACCGCGGGCTTCCTCCAGAACAAGAGAAGTTTTTGAGCGGTAGCCATTTGCTGATAGTCTACCTCGACGGCCTTCTCACCTCCAGGGTGATGCGTGATCCCAGTTTTCAAAAGGACTAGTGCTATTGAGGATATGCAACACCGTGAGGGTTCCAACGCTCTGAAGCCCCATTCATCTTCGCGGTCGAACCCACTGTAAGAATACAACAATTACGGGAATCCCGGTCAGATCATTTCTTCAAAATTCCGATGAAATAATATAAAGCCCACCTCATGCAAAGCATATCAATTAAATGCTGCTCCGCCACATTATTCTCCTTGTTCACATTCCTCTGCAACGCCGTAAAGATACTCTTCTTCTCCATTAGATAATCCCCGCATCTCCGTTTAATATTAGCCAACGCCTCTCCCGCAAGTCCGTTCTGGTCAATCTTCACTGAGCCATCTTTTGGCGGAATCGAAAAGTACTCGAGCTCTTCGCGGAGAACGATGATTGCTTGTTTCGAAATCAGGGGGTTCTGCGACGGTGGTGGGTTGGAAAAGTCGTTTGGAGAGGCGTCGAGGAGGTGTTGTTGAGCCGAGAACAGGCCTGGGAAGGTGTCGGTGCCATAGAAAGTTTCCGAGGCAGTGCGGAAGAAGGAGAGAACGAATTGAAAGCAGTCTGGGTCAAACTGACAGGAAAAAAAGATGTCTTCAGAGGTCAGCGGTCGCGGTCTTTACTTCGTACTCGGATTGAGGTAACATACATCCACAGCATAGACATCCTCCTCGTCTTCATCACCTCCATCCAAAGCAGCACTCTGACGGCTCAGAACGAGTCCATTCGGGAACAAACAAAGCAAAACCGATTCAGGCAGGTTCATAATGGTCTCTCGATCGACTTCATAACGTTTTCCACGAAGGTCAAGCAATAGCCTCGTTAAAAGCTGTGGTTGATGAAGATTAACATGAGCTGGCGTCTGTGAAACCTGTGTGATTGGCGAAGAACTAGTCGCCATTGTCTGCAGAGGAGAGGAGAAAGCGCGTCCAACAAGAGTTGCACGAACCCTGATGATTGTGAGAAAGTTACAATGATCGATTTTGGGAGCTTCGAGGTAAAGTCATGGCTTTACATCTACTTAAACTGAACTTGGTACATTTCATAGAGGCATTACAATATACGGTAATGTGGATTGAGACGGGAAGGAAGGGCGCCAGGTATCATAATTGTGAAGCATGCTTGAGAGCCAAAAAAGAGTTATCCAAAATCAAAAAAGAGTGTCTTTGAAAAGAATATGCCCCAACCCAAGGATACTCTCTGAAAAGTATAGTGAAAAGGAGAGAAAACATGATCATAACATAAGTCAAGAATGTCAAAAATGAGTCTATTGTCCGCAAAACTTGACACAAATTGAGGAAAACTAGATAACTCGACGTGGGTACTTGCATGCGAAGAAGGAAGAGACGAGAAAGATTGTCAAAGCTAGTCCGAAACTTATGTCATTAATTGAAACCTGTCGAACCACTATAATTTGGTTGAGGCGGCGCGGCACCTGGAGGTAGACTGAAGGCCGTCGAGTTCCTTGAATACCTATTCTGCGACTGCGGACGTCGACCTGACGGCCTCGCTACTCGCCGCACACCTTCCGGTCCAGGTACTGGTCCGCCATCCGTAAGCCGCACTCCAGTAGCTCGTCCACCTGGTCTACCGGGTGCATAGCCAGGAGAAACCATTTCCTCAGGTTCAGCAGTGTAGCCATGATCCGAAGAAACTGGTGATGCCGTTGAGAATGGATTGGATACGTCGCTGAAGCCTGTAGGACTCCTCAAGTTGTTCCGGGGTTGTGGTGAGTCCATTGAACGAGCGACAGGAGAAGAGTAGCGTGACGGAGGTGCAATGGTTGAAGGTGGCGCATCATAATCGGTGTAATGTTGTTGGTCAGACTGAGATTGGAAGCTCGGGACCAAGCGAAGATTGGAGCTTGAAGTATTATCGTTGTATTGGTGATCTTCGCTGGACCGTGGACCTACAACAGATGAAGACGAAGAAGAAGCCATAGGTTGAGGTTGAGGTTGTCGATTGACTGATAAAGGCGCTGGGAGCATAAGAAGCGCATTGCTGTCATGTCGTTGACGTGGAGAGGCATAGGATGCCGTTTCGATCGTACTTGAATCAAATCCATTGTTCGAAGGTGGATGGAAAGTGTCCGAATCGGTAACCAAGGAGTAGCGATTACTGTCGGCCCTATAACATGTCAGTACATCAAAACTAGAGTGAGTCGCAGTAAAATCATACTTCTTCTCGTAGGAATTCGAATCCCTCGATTGAGTGCCACTCTTCCACCGACGCTCACGTTCGAACTCGGCCCATTTCTTCATCACGATATGTGTTGAATCAAACTCTCCCTCTTTATCACCATGATTACCACCCTTGTCGCCGGAAACCATACGGGTTTGACCCCATGAAAAGTCATCGAAGTGCCAGAAAGCATAAGCGGGGAGGAGACCGTTCCAGAGTGGTAATGTGAGGAGATACACCACCATCCATCCTACATACGCAACCTTGCGCGAAGTGACAACGATGAGAAGACCCGGTAGACCAAGAATGATGGCCAACAGAATTAGGGGTATGGTGGTGTTGGGGTGATTTGGGACGATAGACTCAATGATGAGGTACAATGTGAAACTGATAGCAGCCGGGAGCACCAGGGTACCGGCCAAATCCATACCAACGATGAACTGCATGGAGAAACAGAAAGTACCACACAGATCCCGAACCAATATCAATTCTGCCAGGTTGTGAACGGTCGAATTGATCCATCGACGACGCTGTGAAAGAAGCACGCGGAAAGTATCAGGGACGACAGTTTTACAAACGGCTTGAGGACAAAAAATGTTCTTCCGCTTAGGGAATGTTTTCAGCAACAAGGTGGTCAAATATCGATCCTCTCCGAGCAGTAGAAGATTCTTTTTGTGCAGGGTATCCACGACGTTTTCAGAATAGTGCTCAACGATATCAGGATTGGCGAGAACAGGAACCCAATATCCAGAGTCGCCCTTGGGTGCTTTGATCCTATACATACTGAAACAACCGGGCAAACAAGTTACGCCTCCAAACATTGACTCGAAAGCCTTGGTCATGTGGTGGGAGATGTAGTATTCGAATACTTGACATGAAAATTAGCAATGAGTGTAAAAAGCAGCAGCGAGACAAACAAACCTTGCATCATAGTAACCCAAGTTTCTGCTTTGTTCGCAATCTTCGTTTCGCCACAAAGGCCCATAATTTCTTCATCGTGCACCATGCAGCTGACCATCCTTGTCAACGAGTCAGGGAAAACCTTGGTATCGGCATCGACACACAGGACGAGCTCATATCGATCTGGACTAACTCCCGTCACTCGCCATATCGAGTTGAAGAACTCGTACTCGAAAGTCGTCATCCGCTCGTCAAACATAACTTTCTGCAGGAATGCCATAAGAACAATTTGACTATCACGTTTTCCTCTGTTTCCGGGCTTTGCGTCGTTCGCCTCGAGAGGATTACCGCACTTAGCAACGAGGACAATGGGGACACGCTGTTGCTTGGACCTCTCGGTAGTGGCGTCGTCATACTTGTAGAATCCAGCATAGACCTTGGCCATATTATGCCTCTTATGACCGTCTGCGATGGCAACGTACGAATGCGCTTCAACTTCATGTGAAGGGATAATAAGGTCCGTCATCATCGTTAAGCAGATATCCGGAGTAGTCATGTCATTCCCTGCACCCTTGACCATACCATCGGCAATGACTAATATGAACTTGTGGCTGTTTGGGTAGTCGGTCGTCGCCAGAGAGTCCAGCGTGGTTCTGAGACCTTCTACAGACTCTGAATAAGCTGTAACAAGTGCTATGGTATGCGCAAGGGGGAAGTTGAAAGGTTCATAGTCAGGAGGAGGTTGCGGCACGACGTTGTTGAGGGGAAAGGGACATGGGCTGTCGACAAAGCTACCTCGAGCGAAGCCATCATTGATAGATGAGAAACTCTTTGATTGCCTGTACCCGGGTGAATCGGGAGGTGTACCCTTCTTGTGTAATGAAGGAGCATAAACTGAGTTCTTCCAGCCTTTGGTCGAGGAAGAATCAAGCATCCCGTAAGCAGTCGACGGTCTGCCGCTCTTCAGCAGATTATCAGACGGAGTGAACCGTGAAGTACTAGGCAAGAAAGACTTCCTAGCTTTGCCGAGTTTCATACCATTCTTAGTAACATTCGGCCGGTATTCACTGGGTGCTGGTCGGTAAATATCGTTCGTCCAGTTCTCGATCTGCTCTGAACGCTGCATTCGTTGTTCGTAGGTCTCTCTCGGGAAATTTCCAATTCGCCAAGAGTAAAACCATGAGAAGAGTAAGGCCATTCCGAAACGAATTGCCACGACACCGATGATGAAAATGAGGGAAAGATATAGCACCACATCGGAGGCCAAACAGCCAATACTCGTGCTGTCTACAAAACCAACTGTGATGATATCTTGGAGGCATGCACCGACGTTCTTTTGATTAGAGCGGTAGAAGAGCATTGTGAGATCGTTTCCGTTATAAAGGCCATCTGTGTTATGTCTTAAGTCGTCGAAAATAGAGGGATAGTCGACTTCGCTTGCGCTGAGCCAGTTCAGCAGTTCGAGATCCAGTACTTTGCTAGAAAGATGCGTATGAGCAGAGTGTTTTTATTCTGTTCATATGAACATACTCTTCGTAAACAGCCAAGCTCCGGTTACTTTGGTGCACATCGTCCCAGCTCAGCCAAACCTGACCTTGGGGAGACATATTGCTCAAGTCGGTGCGAGCAGGTGACGAGGCATGGCAGTTGGTGGAAGAGTCATAGCCGGTCGTGTTAGGATTCGACGTACCATATTGACTTCTGACATTACAAGGAAAATACCAGTCGAGGTCGTTTCCGCTCCCTGTTATCGATGAGTTGGAAGCTTTAGTAATGAGGCCGAGGCACTTTTGATTGACGTTTTGGAACAAGAACGATGCGTCATTGCCCCCGAGGCCCCAATTTCCGGTAATCAGAGGATTAGTGCTGCCGTTAAATGTCGATCCGGCAGCAGGATGCTTGAAGTTGGAAAAATCATAGTCGTAGCCATTGATGACCACGGATGAAGTTCCGATGCGATCATCACCTATGGCGCCACCATGAAAGCGATTGGCAGGTGTACCACAGACCACTTCAGTGAACCCAAAAGTGATGAAACCAACCATAGCCATGAGGGAGAGAATGATGCTGATGAGCCCCATTTTCTCTCGCCATGCACGTTGTTGTTCAGGAGTACGCATCCCTAAAAAGGCATGAGCTAAACGGAGAAAACAGCGCAACACAATACTTACCACATGCTCTCAGCATAAAAGGAGGAACCAAGACGGTGAGGAGATAGCAATACAACATCCAAGGGCCTTTGGGTCCAGGAGCATAATTCCCAAGGCAGCTTCGATTCTTGGGTTCAGATGAATCAGGAATCGGGGCCTGGGTGGAGGAGGAAGTTTGTTTGCGTCTAAGCGTATTCCCTCTCTTGAACAAAGCAAGACCGGACTCTGCGACATCTTCCTCTCTAGCGAGAATGGATTTTCCTCGCCTGAGGCCTTGAGGATAGTTTCCGGTAGCTGCGATGACCATCAATAAGTGTTATTAGCCGAAAGAAATGTCAAAATACACACTTGAAGGCTGGACTCCGACGCGAGCGCCTTCTTCTTCTGCCTGTGCGACGTGGGTTCGGTAATACCATTGCCGATGGCCAGGCTCAATCTTTTCACGATCAGGTCTGACCAAGCTCTTCTTTCTCCCTACTCTGGCAGGGTCAAGTCCACCATACTCCACATCTTCATTCCCAGGTGAAAGCTGATTCTGATATAAAGCTCTTTGACGCTGAGCATCGAGCTGACCATGCCGGTCTCCACGTTCTTGATTTTGAAAAGATACGCCTCGAGAGCCATCATTACCGACAGTATATGGAGGACGATTAGAGTAATCCTGGTCTGCATAAAAAGCTGGCGGCTGCTGTTGTTGTTGAGGTTGAGGTTGACCCGGGCGTGAGGCACGAGGAGGACGGCGTTCTTGGGAGTCCATGGTAGTAGACGTCCTGCGTCAGAATTAAGACAGAGTGACGCCGTACAATGAATATGGAGGAAAGAACGGTGTGAAAACGTATGGCGATGACGGAGAAGAGCAAGTTCGGTAGACAAAGCCAAATGACAAACTTATCCAAATTGGGAAATTATACAAAAAAAACAAGTTTTTTTCCGTGATTCTGCAATGAACTTCGTTTCAAGTTTATTCTTCCCACTCATGGGTATCTACATTTCGATTCTTACAACCTTTCGCTGAGGACCACCTACTAGTATCTTTATCGAAATTCCGACTCTGATCATAGTAATTCCAAATTCTATATGGCGCGTTGTTGCGTGTTCATTACATTGGCACATGTGCTCTTCAAAGGTTTCTCGCCGAGCTTGAGAAAGTGTGTGTTAATGTAATCGTCACAGACCACCATTTCGGAGCCAAGAGCAGGGAAAAATATGCGTTGTCTCGCCGAGCTTGATCTTTGGTGATATTCTTTACCCCCGTACATTCCGGTTCCGATTACACAAACTCGTTAGGCCTTCTGAGCCCTTCGTGAACAGTTAATTAAAACTGAGGTGTGGGTTTCAAGTCAAATTAGCTGGATACGTATCCACGCTATGGCAAGACATTCGACCCACAACACTCTTTTCCCTCTATTTTCCCTCCTCGAATTGATTATTGGCAAGCAAGAGGTCACTTGCAATTGACCGCAAAAGTCAAGTCAGAGTGTAAATTTAGAGCTTGGACGCAGAAAGAAGTATGGACTCAGAGGTCAAGGGGACAACCCGCGGCCGAACATTTCTGTTACTCACCTCCTGCTACCTCCTGCAATTTCGCGACCGCATTGTTGAGCGGACTGAGCGTTGACGGCATCATATCTTGACTGAGCAAAGATCCGACGTCACTCCAGTAGTACTACACAATTGTAGTCTATGCTTGCAATTTGCCTTGTAGCGTATTCTCGAGATATGCAAAAGTACACAGTGTAGTATGAGTAGAGAACGTAAATACTTGATGGACGAGCAACAGAAAGACTGATTCGAGTTGCCACATTTTTGTAACGCGCAAACATGAGCTCAAGGAGGTGGATGAAAAAATATATGGGGTACTAGTACTACAAGATTATATTTCCTGAGACGATCTCTATGCTATGAGAAGGAGTGAAGAAAAAAGGAAGAAGAAAAAAGAAAACATCGATTAAAGGTTACAGCCTTGATCATGAATAGGGATATATACTCCAAAAAATTATCCTATCCCCTGCTCAAGAAGTATGAAGGTTCAAATGATTGAATGAACAAATGTGTATCAAAACAAGGTGAAGACATTGTCAATACCTAATGTTTATGCATCGTTCAGTCTCCAACTTGAGGGAGGTGCCTTACCAGGAGGACTGCCAGCATTACGATTGCGGACAAGATTAGCAGGTTGACTAACCGTACGAGCTCTCGGATTTGCAGCTTGTCGATGTGCTATATTTTTGTTATTTCCCTGAGGAGGCATAGGTGGCATAGGAGGGTAGTGCCCAGAATCACGAGTGTAAGACGATAATCGTCCCCTGTTAGCTGCACCAGGATTACGGGGGGGAGGAGAAGAGGGACCGAAAGACTCTCCGTAAACACTCCTCGAAGAATTCCAACCTCCGCTTCTTGTACCGCCGCCATATTCACTTATGGCGCCACTCCCATACATAGGTGACCTTGAAGCAGAGGACGGAAAAAGCGTCGACCCAGTAGACCATCCATTTCCACCACCCATGCCATAAGGAGAGCCCATGATAGACGATGTAGAGGGCGGCATGCCATACATGCTCTGACTGCTGCTGAATCCACCAACAGTTGAACCACGCTCCCATTCCTCTGCTGCTGCAGCCATGGCCTGCTGTGCGACAGCCATTTGATACGCTTGTTTGGCGTACATCATCGCTTGCTGATGAGCAGCGAAGAAGGTAGGATCTGTGGGAGGCGGGACCATAAACTGGGCAGGTGAAAGCATTTGGCCAGGTGCTATTTGGGGCATCGATGGCATCGGTGTCCATCCCCACATCGGGTTTCCAGTCATTTGAGGTGTTAGCATACCAGGCATGCCCGGCATAGGTCCATTCATCATCATCGGACTCATTCCGTTCATTCCGTTCATCCTAGCCCCAGCAGTCTGGCTAACAGGCAAATCTTCCTCTTCATCGTCGTCAAGAACAGGACCTGGACCGTTGATAGTGTTCCCAAGCTCAAGGAAGACAAGAAATTATTCATGGTGACAGAATTTAAAAATTTAGATTAACACACCTCAATTGCAGCACGAGCTTCACTTCTCCGCCTATCCTTACGTCTAGCCTCCTCATCTTCCGGTGTTTCCTTACTTTTATTCTTTCCCTTACCCTCATTACCAGCATCCTCATCAAACGCTATACTCCTCTTCCTCCCATGTTTTGTGGCAAAGCTCAATCCGCTCACACCACTGCCCCATTGCTCTTCCTTTGATAGCGTATTGCCCATTCCATCTCCTATATCGCTTCCATCTCGAGGAGTTATTGGTGCGCCTCTTCCGCTGCTTGAATCGCCTGTTGAGCTAGCGGGACTTTGCGACGCAAACGGCTTGGACGGTGCCGGAAAAGACGAAACCGCAGGAGGTGGAAGTTGGTTGGCGCTCATTGATCGAGGAGGTGGTTTTGATGCTGCTGGCCGTTGTTTAGTGACCAGCTGTCCTCGATTGTGTAATAGGCCGGAATCATGACCGCTATTTGCATTCCTGTTTGTGCTTTTTCCGCTGTTACTCGTACTACTGCTGGAACTTGAGCTACTGCTAGCAACCGAACTACCAGGTACATGCAAGGTATTAGATGAAGGAGGTTTCACTTTTCTACTGGTCGATGACCATGTTGACGAGTTGGTTTTGCTGAGACTGACGGGTACGAGAGTAGAACTTCTAGGTCGGGAAGCACCCGCCGGGGGAGGAGCTCTCGCTGGATTTTGTGTGGTAGTAGTGGTAGTAGTAGTTGCAGTAGTGACATTCCCAGTTGCCATGTCCATAACAGTCCCTGATGTGGACGTCGTGAGGACATTAATACTAGCACCTCTTGCATGCGGAGGCCTCGAAGTAACACTGAAAGATGATGCAGGAGGTCTTGTTTTGACTACGACCGGGGTGATACGATTTGGCGACGGTGGAGGATCATAAGCAAGATGAACGATCGAGTCCGCATCCTCTTTCTCCTCTGTGTCACGGCGCCCAAATGGCATGTCTTCATCCGACTGATCCTCACCATTGACACTGACTAATTTAATTCCAGCTCCCAGTAAATCGGCAAGATCCGCCATTGCCTCTATGCTATCTTGACTCTTTCTAACCTGTACTCTCCTTTTGACGGGGGCATCCACCGATTTCGGTGTAGCGGACAGTTTTGGAGAAGAAACCCGCACAGGAGGCTCTTGAGGGAAATACGTATCAACGCCCGCTTCACCGGAAGACTTCCGATCAATGGCGGTGGGCATTTCAAAGGTGGGTGACGGCGACGAAGTGAATGGGATGTCAAAGTCACCGGAAGAAGTCGAACGAACGTTGCTCCCATATGATGGAGCTTTCCCTCGTCGTAGAGGACCGGAAAGTGAATTCGGTGGCGGTTGAGATACAGTCGGGGAAGAATTGACACTCTGCGCGACTACTTTCGATAACCTCTCGCTAAGCGGATCCTTTTTTCTACCGCCTGAACTACCATCGTTACTACTGCCTACGGTCGTGCTGCTGACTGTACTCGACGCATCAGGGTCATTTCTACCCATCGGAATTCTTCTCTGCACCAGTCCGGAAGGAGCCTGTGAAGGGGATCGTGGACTAATGGACTCGGATCGAAGTTTTGGTGGATGATTGGAAACGGGAGAAGGGGGAGGGGATACAAAACGTCTACCTGGAGGCGAAGTGGACGTAACGGAAGAAGGCACTGGTGACATAGCCATCATTGAAGAGGCGCCCTGAATACTTCCAGCAGAAAGCAATGTTCCTCCGCCAGTAAATCCATCTTGACTTTTTGGTTTCCCAGCATCAATAGAACGTCTCTTTGGTGCTGTGAGTTCATTGATATCGATTAAGGGCTTTGGCATGGCATTCGAGTTGATTCTAGCCCTCATTCCTCCTGGTCTTCCAGCGGTATGTATAGAAGCTGCATCAGATTGCGGGTTCGAACGATTGGAAGCAGAGCTACCAGGACGTTTGGGCGGGACTAAAGTTGCCAAAGGTGCATTATCGGAATCGTCAGAATCCGAGTCACTCTGGGAAATAGCTTTAGATGTCGGGCGGGTACTGATAGCCGGCTTCACTTCACGAGGGTTTGACCTTTGCGGTGCTTCGAACGACGTCAGAACTAGAAAAACTTGTACTAATAAAAAACACTTACTCCCACTGCCAGTTTCCGAGGCAACTGCACCTGTAGAGGCACTTGCTGGTACTATTGGTTGGTTTCCATAAACACCCCGACCGTAGATATCCGACCGTGACCGAGGAGCAGCAATTTTCGCAGCTGCATCTGGTCTGAGACTAGGTGTCAGGTTAGAATTCAAGCCAGGGAAGGAGGAAGGAACGGTTTTGTATGAACTCGAATTGTGTCCAGCCTCGGACTTGGCTTTGGATTTGACCGTGTTCTTTTTCCCAGGACGCCCTCTCATCCGTTTACTGGTGTCCGAATCTTCTTCCTCCTCATTCTCCGAGGAATCATCCTCATCTGAAGAGTATCTCATACTCCCCAGAGCAACCAAAGAGGTTCTCCTTTGGCGAACATCACTTGCCTGGTTCAAGGGAGGTGAACGGTTATGGACAGAGAGATTAGGCCCTGGACTAGGTGACCTTGGACTAGGAACAGGGGAACCTGCCAAACTGCGACGAGCCTGTGCTTCTCGAAATGCCGCAACTGAGATACGCTGTTGTGACGCGGAAGGATCATTTATCGAGCTTAAGCTGGTATTTCGTGAACGACTGCCTGTTAATGGACCTGGAGGGACAAGTGAGGTAGAAGAGGAGTTGGCAGAATCGGGAATAGTAGAGTCACTGCGAACAGGGCGAGGAAGGAGTTCAGGTAGTGGAACAGGATCACCAAGATGTCGGAACGATTTCAGATTAAATGAAGAATCTTCGAGTGCAGTAGATATGTCCTCCGCTTTCAAGGGCGAAGATTTTGATTTGGCTTTAGCCTTAGTACTACTAGGTTGAGATTTCGACGACCAGGGAAAGAGAGGTCTCTTCGGCGCCGATGTTTGACTTTCCACCGGTGTCTCGTTTGGCGGAACAGGTACTGGATATTCGTTTGGTAAGGACCTCGTGGAAGAAGCACTATGTGAATCCCCGTAAGCAGAAAAAATGGCTGAGCGACTAGGTGGCGGCCCTAATTTCCGTCGGAAAGAAGTTGCGTCAGACTCCGAGGCGGCACTGGTACTGAGGCGGCCAGTAAACGGAGGATGTGGTGATGATGATGTAATATCCGAATCTTCGTCTCTGCCATTGTTTGAAGAAGATGATTTCGCGGCTCTTTTCCGACCAAAAGGAAGTCGCAGTTTACTGGATGAACTAGGCGGAGAAGCGGCTATGGATGGGTAGACACTACTCTTGGTAGACTTCGATGGTGACGTGAAGGCAGAATCTGGGTGGAGTGTACTCCGTCCATTGGGACTGGAAGGCAAAAGAGAATCTGGCTTTATGTAGTCAGCAGTGGGCGAGTTCACTGTGGACTCTGTTGCAGTAGGACTGGCCGGAATATACTGGCCGACATCCGTACGCGATTTGTTCCTCTTGGAAAAAAGACCTCGTAGCGGCATGAGTTGAGCTTCTGGCTGTTCTGAGCCAAAACCGTTTGAGAAAAAATCCGAAAAATTTGGAGATGAGAGGTGAAAGTAGAACTTGGAGCACATTAAGCACGTACAAGATGTGATGCTTCCAGTACCACACTCAGCGTGAAGCTATTCGTCAAGCGGTTCTCCGAGCAAGATGTGGAACGTTGCAATGTTATTGTGATCAGATGGTGATGAACAAGGAATAATGAGTGAGGTAACAAGGTAAAGAACGAAAAGGTCGATGGGTCGATGGATCGAAACGACCGGAAGCAGGGCTTGAGCACGTGGCAAAAAACGTTTTAGTAAATAACTTCACCTAAACCTTCATACTGGCTGTCCAGTGTCGTCCCGTATATTGTCAGCTGTATACTGTATCCAGGAAACTCACGCGGTGTTTCTCGAGCTGTAGTGAAGATCTCCACTTGATCTCCCCCACTTGAAAATACCAATACCCGGTCACAGACTATGTACAGTTGAGTCTGGTTGAGTGCATCCTGAATCTTGAAGCTTGATCATGTACCTAACGAACCCTTTCTCATTATGTGTATTCAGCCTAAGCATGACGCCGCAGTGCAGGCTGCCATCCTCTGCCATCATGCCTTGATCATGCCATCCTTACCCCCGAAAGTACGACTTTCTCGCGAGAAATCGCACAAGTACTGTAGTCCTGGAAGTCCAATTGAATGTATGTATGTACTTCTTTTCTCCCTTCCCAAGGTAACGAGCACCGTTGAAATAAAATATATCCAAAATCCGCAGTCTACCGATTCGCCTCCGATTTGTGGCCGAATCGTGAACACATTGGTATGCATATGCATATACATGTGCTTGGATGATGGTGTGATAGGGTGAGATGTGCTCGAATGATATGTATCTATGTAGTCGCTACAGAAAAGGGTTTATACCAACTTCACTCGATGATACAGGATTGTGAAGAGATTCTATTTGAAGCCAATCTGAAATGAACCTTTGGTTTTCAGCATCAGCGCATGGTAGTGTCCAAATAATAGAGGATATGCAATCTGGGGTTTCTTGAATCGCACAAGAGGCCAAATATTGGTCTATAGCTTCAACAGTCCCAGTTCGATCAACCCACGAAAACCCGGCCAGGCTCAATCCATCTCGAAACCTACGTATCATAATTTGTTTTGTTGTCACCAACAACAGAAGAAATGACACTCACCGTTCTAAAGCCCATGTCCGCTGGGCCGTACTAAGATCATTCATATCCACATCTCCGAGCAAGAACCACGACCATTTTTTCAGGTCGTCAAAATTCATATGGGTCAGACGTGTAAGGGTAGGAACTTCTTCGAGTGATTCTGCGACTTCCAGAACTGCTATCGATGACATGCTTCGGACTCTCAGATATAACGAATCGAAAGAACTGGATGGTCTACTCGACCCAGTGAAGGGATCGACTTCCGTTAGACGTATAAGTTCCCGACGCCGCTTGAGTTCGTTAAAGACAAGCAGTACGAGAGAGCCCCACGCGTGGATAAGTGGATATGCACATAATCGCATGTTCTGAAACGTGTCTTCATCAACAGTATCTCGAAGCCTGTGCATCTGTCCCACACCAGAAGCGACAGCGGAGTGAAGGAGATCCAGGGTCTTGAGTTGGTCGCATAATTTAATCTCATTGATGGAATGCCGACGAGCAAACGCTGATATATATCCTTGAGTAGTGTTTCTGAAATTCCATGATATCTTAACACACCTCCTGTGAGCGTTTCAGAGATTTCTCGGGCTAAATGTATGACATGGATGCACACTGTAGAAATGATTGTTTGTCAATTGGAAGGGGTGAAATAATTAGACGCACTAGGACGCAAGACAGCGTAAATTGGCGTTGCCACAACTGAGTCAACAGACAATACATTTAGGATCTGCTCCAATGAAGTTCTGTCTTCTCCGCACAGCAAAAGTTCATCGTTATATGTACTGCGCCAAATTGGTTATTTAGTTTGATGTCAGCCTGGATCACGCACAAAGGAATGGATTTTCCCGTAGTAGCTGCGCAAAGAGCTAGGCCCATCTATGTACGAGACGACATCAGTATATAAGCAGATGGCGAAATAGAATTACAGACAAGAAGGGCACTGTAAACAATAGGATTAGGTCCTACGAGACCATCATCGTGAATAGTTTCTTCATGTATGGCATCTTCACCCAGTTCACGGAGGTGATGTATGTAAGCAGCAGAATAAATATTTGCCCCCTTCTCCGATCCTCCTGGAATTGTCGTTAGCAAAACAGTCGAAAGATGGATTGGAATGAACTCGCTATATTCTAGAAACTCCAGCAGTGCCAGCGAAACGGCATTCGAAGCACATATGTTATGCATCACACCTTCATACTGTGCTAACCGAACCGCTTCTGCTTTGAAATTCTCGCAAATGTTCTCTCTACGTCGGCCAACCTCACGACAGTCCAGATCTCGTGTTTTCAGAGGTGCAAGCATTGAAATTTGAGGCAAATCATAACCTTCAAGGTTGAAAAGGTGTGAACTCGTTGATATACGAGAACTGGTAGCGACGATGCACTGAGCTAGGACGCGATCCAGCGGCGAAAGGGCATGCAAGTTCCAGGAGCAATTGTTCAGTGAAGTTTCAAGATCGTTAAGTGGTAACAGCGGATAGTGGAACTGAGGCAGTAAGCGAAAATCTGGGCTCAAAATGGCTCAGTCCACGTAATTTTTATCTACGATGTTCTCACCTTGAAATAATTCCCTTACGAGCGAAGGCGGAAGATCCAAACCTGGCGGTGCGAGATTGAGAGATATTATAGCATTCGAATCCTTTGTAGATGTCCACTTCCATCTTTCAAGAGAATTAGATGACCAGTCTGCTTTATTTGGAGAGCCAAATCCTTCTGCGGATTCGGAGGAGTTTCCTGGGGTGATTATAACCCGTTCTTGTTCGAGCTGGGCTCTTGTTCTACGCTTTCGCCTGATAGCAGGTGTTGTTACACAGCTGAGATCCTAACTTCTGTATGGAACTAAGAAAAAAGCACGACGCGAAACTCACATTACCCCTTTTTCTAGACAACGAGGACAAGATGCACCCTGTTGAGGGTGACAAAGGACCCGTTTTGCTTTGCAGTAGTCACAGGCCGGTAGTTTCTTGCATTTGTTGAGGGGAGGCTTGTCGACCATCTTAAATTCGTAGTGAGAGAGCGGTGCGCAGATAGATAAATAGATAGAGCAGTGTTTCAGTGTTCACTGTTTGCAAGTGCCAAGCTGTCGAAGGCCTGAGAGAGGCCCTGTCACTTCGAGTCCACGTGCAAACATGGTGCAAACGATATTCAATTTCGCGCTTATTTCAATTTTCTCAATTATGAATTTCTATCAACTGCAAGTTAGGGAAGTTGCAGAAATAAGATTCGTCTTCCAACCTCCATTAACATTCCTTAGGATGAGATAAAATAATGTAATTGCGTCATCTATCATCCTAGGATTCGGCAAGATGCTCATCGATAATTTCCACCAATCCGGCGGAGCGGTTTGCCCAAGAAAATCCGGCGATCTTCAATGCGTCGCGATAACTATATGGCAGTCCTAGAGCATCAGGCACAGTGGTTGTGACCAACATGATAGCACGACGACAAACCATTGCAACGCCCGCGAACGATCACTTCGGTTGATCACCACTGTACCACTTTCCCCCAACAGCAATTTAGCCCATTTTTCCAGTTCTTCAAAATGTAAATGGGTTACTCGGGAGATGCACGGCACGTCTTTCAGAGCTTCAGAGATTCCTACTGCAACTCTCAAAGCCATTTGCCTCACGCGCGAAAAGTGAAGTCTGGCCCATTCCCTAGGATCATATTCTGTAGCGCTGGGTACTGCTGAATGAACCGTAAAGCCGAGATCAAAGTCACAAAGATTATTGTTGACACGATCTAGGAGAAGGTCATAGAGATTGAGAACTAAGCAGCCCCAGCTGATGTGCAGTGCATATGCGCATGAGCGTATGAAATGCGACTCGGTAGAATTGTCGACCACCCATAGAGCTCTGTCTCTTTCAGCAAGTAGTATTGAGTGCATGAGGTCAAGGGAAGCAAAGTGGCTGGCAAGAAAGACCTCGTCGAGAGTTCGGCGTCGAGCATAAACTGAATTTGAGTCTGTTACTGTGCCGGACTGGTCATTCCGCGGCAAAAATTACCTCCTGACAACCTCTCCGAGCTTTCTCGAGCCAAACGAATAGTGTGAGAAGCAACTGAAAGATCAATGGAAATGGAAATGCGATGGGAATTTTCAAGAGAGATCGCTCACAGGCATTCATCGACAGAAAAAGTTGCTTATTGCTAACATCGGACGAGAACTCCTGCAGCAACTGCTCCAGAGTTGTTGTACACGGACCACTTATCAAAAGCTCGTCCTGGTGTGAGCTATAATATGAGGAACACGTCAGGCGGACTCGGTTAAAGGAGATTTAGACGAGCTCACAAGGGGATTGACCTTCTACTAGTAATCGCATAAACAGCATCATGCATCTACGATAACAATAAGCTGGAACATGTAGTGATGAACGCAGTCGCAGACCCACCATATACGCCCTATACAGAACAGAAGTTCCAGGACTAGCAGCCTCAGCATCACCAGGAATAGCACTGTCATTGGTCTCAGCGAGACAGCGGAGGTGGCTGTTGTACGCAGATGCATAAGTAGACACTCCCTCGCCGGAGAATCCTTGGTAGATAAGTATCGGTGTCCGACTAAGTCCAGGAAAACGGCGTACGACATTCCAAAAAGTCCAGCAGCCAACAACACGCAGCGTTTTCTCTCGAAACGTGGGCAGTGATACCCTGCTGGTGTGCTAACGATAGCGCTTCCGTCCATAGTTGATAACATACAGGCTTTCTACGCACGCCATATTCACGCAAATCGGGGACTACGGGCTCTTTCAAAGGAGCTTTTGATAAGGCGATACTTGTGACTTCGGGTCCGCAACCACCTCGACCTACAATAGCCGCGTTTGTAGAGAAAAATGAAGCAAGGGTCACGATGCATTGCGCAAGCACTCTCAGTTGCGGAGGAAGAGATGACAAACTCCATGATGCTAGTCGAAGAGAAGCTTCTAGTTCGTCGAGAGGAATGATGGGATGAAGGGATTGGGGCAAAATATGGAAGACTATTTGGGGAGGGTAATGACTATCTTGTAACGAGAAAGCGACGTGGATGGCGCGCACTTTGAATCAGCTCTGCGACTAACTCGGCTGAGAGGCTAAGACTGGGCGGAATAAAATGCGGTGCTTCAATATGTCTTGTTGGCCCTTCATTCGGTTGAGATGTTTCTAATCCAGCAGTGCGCAACGTTGAATCAGCTGTCTTATTGGCTTTCTTCAAGCGTTCTTCCTGCATTTCAGCCTTTGTTCTTCGTCTTCGACGCGCTGCCAGTGCAGTAGTTGTGCATCTGATATATACCGTTCAACTGACATCGCATTTGCCACTGCACTGCAAAGAAGACTCACGGTACGCCTTTCTCTACACAGCGGGGACAGGGCCCTTCTGATTGTGCATGACAAATAACTCGCCGAGCTTTGCAGTAATCGCATGCTGGCGGTTTCTTGCGCTTTGTCTGTTCATTTTCATCCATTACTTGAAAGATAATACAGTGGTTGCATGAAGAGAGCTTAGTTAGAGTGGTCAGAAACGTAAGTGGTGGTTCGAAGTAGGTGTATCGTGATCGCTATCAAAAACTTCAGAGTTATGGCCGGAAGGTCTCCACGAGAGGGAAAAACATATTGAAGATCGGTATACAATGCAGTATGCGAGCCAAAAATAGTGATTGTAGATTCTGGGCTTATACCAGAAAAACAAATTAGTATAATATACGAGTGGGACACAGCAGCTTCAATGCGAGGTAGAAAGATAGATGAGGGAAAGTAAAAAAACAAAAATAGTTAACAAATACAGATTGCTATCGTCCAGGGACCCGGAAGGAGGGTATAATGAAGGAAAGGAATAGGACCCGCTCTAAACGTTGAATGTAGATGAAGCAGATGTACGACGATGTCACCGGAGACAGACTGGCAGAGTATACGACACAACATGAATTGGAACTCGGGGAAGACCAGGACCTCGACAAACAGAACAAATTATCCAGCATTTGCCTGCGGTAGACGAGGTAACGGCCTTGCCGTCCTAGGTCTTGCACCACCAGGCCGTGACGCCGAGGGTGTTGAAGGAGTTGGAGTTGACGAAAAAGGATGAGTTATCTGTGTCACGTAAACCGAAGTGTTAATAGGGATATGAGACTTGGGAGCAGTATATGAGCCTACAGGGGACGATAGTGCACTGTCATAAGCTGGTGCGGCGAAATCCGTGGAAATTTGCCTCAATGCTCCAGTGTGTTGTTTTGCTATGATCAAATCTGGAGGCATAGAAGAAAGGGAAATTGTGTGAGAATGAGAACGGGAGTGGGAGCCAGAGTGGGAATCAGAATGATTGTATGAGTGTGGATGTGAAACTGAGTGTTGCAATTCGTAGCTGGGAGGTGCATCTTGTAACCCTTCAAAATCCAAGTCCGTGGGCTCTGCAAGCTCGCCTGATTTGAGCTTCGACACAACATCGAGGAATAACTCTTTTCGAAGTTCATGAAGCTCCTTTTTGCGATCCAACACAGCTTGTTCCGCATTTTGAACTGCCACTTTGGCATCTGCAGTACGATCCGCGCATGCCCTTCGCTCAGATAATAACTACATGCAACAGCGTCAACAGATCGGAAGAAAATGAATTTTGAGGATTCGCACTTGTGAATAAGTATTGCCGAGTTCCGCTGCTGCCGCTTTTAACACCTCTGCATAGAGTATCTGTACAGCTCTTAAAGATGATCAAATCCATCACTCACCATGGAACTCTGTGTCATTCTCTTTACGGGCTGGCATCCTAAAAAAGATAGATGTTTTGATCCAGGGCTGATATCAATGCAAGGCAAAACTTACTCTCTCGCTATACTCGGCACTTCGAGCGTGCGTATATGTGCCGAAAGTTGTTGAGCTTCTCGTACGAATCCTTGCGCTTTGAGCGCCAAAGAATTTGCTAGTCGTAGTGAAGCAGTTTCTTTTGCCTCGGCCGTGCTGTGTTACAAAAAGGTCAAATATTTGGTACCGAACAACATTTCGGTCACATACCGTCCTCCTGCAAGCATAGCTACTTGACAACAGTTGCAAAGTTAATGAAGAGAGAACAAGCAGTTCGATACTTACAGGCAGTGGCCCAGTATATTGCGTCTTTCAATTTTGCCTGGCATTCTCTGAATGTCCTTTCCGATCGAGAGAGAATCTCGAGGGCTTCGTTCTCCGAGTTATACCCCGCCTTCGCACGTTCAACGACTGAATAGCTTGCTTGAACCAGTTGCTCAAGCTCATCTTCCTTGGGAAAGCCTGAGGAGCGCGATTAACTGGAGAACGGATTTCCAAAATCTGGGTACCTGCCTGGCGTTGGCCCATTGAAGATCAAGGTATATAACGCATCTATCTTGGCCTTGATTGTATCGTATTCTTGCATTTTATTCAAGAAATCTGTTTTCTAATCGAAACAGAAATAAGAAATAGAGACAGGAGAGAGCATGAAATGTGACTGGTGACTGACCGATGCTTGTGCCTTGGTTAAAGCTTGTTCAAGTGAAGCTCGTCTGTCTCTTTCCTTGGTTTCTTCTGCCATAGCCTCCGAAAACAACCTGGATGAAGGAATCAGCCTTGCTCAAACCGAACAAATACTATCAGCACGAACCTCTTATTTCTTTCCTCGCGCTCTCTGTCCTTTTCCTTCTCTTTCCGTGAACGGAAGACTTGCGAGAACTTCAAGCCGCCCGAGATGATGCCTGGGTCAGCATTCCTCCTCTGACTCCTCGTATTCTCGAATAACCTTGCAACATTTGCCTCGCATTCCTCCAGCTCAGCTTGTAAATCATCCACCAATCTGGTTTGCTCCTTCAGTGATTCTGGTACGCTCTCGAGTTGTAATAGCAAATTGAGAAGTTCAGTGTGTCTAGAAGAATGTTCTGCGATAGCTTGTTGAAGGAATGTTGAAGACATGAAGGTACATGAAGAAGAGCCTGCTACAGAAACCAAAAACGGCGACTGATTATGGGCCGATGTCAGCGGCAATTCCGGTGCCTTATGATGGCAGGAAAACGTTGAACTTCATTCAATGACAACAGTTAAACTTGAACAATTCGAAGCTCATTTAACATCCCTCATTCTTACCAGCAGCCAAGGTCTCTCCTATAGATGACTGCGGTGGGGATGTTCTCTTTGAGGAAATGCAAGTCTCCCGTTAGAAGAGCCGTATTCGCCGTCCGGGAAAATGATGAAAGCCCCTGGCGGGGCGCCCGAAACCATCGAACTTCGGTGTTTATAGCACTCAACGAACAGGCTTTTAATAACCGGCAGTCGGAAGGTACATAGTGAGGATAAATATGATCTCTGCAACGAAATGGAGCGAAAACTTGAGGATCAAAGCAACGTGAATAGTCGCTATGTGTAACCATGTCGCCACATGGTACTAGCATGGTAGTACGAGAGGGTAGTACGAGGTAGTACGACGCAATTTAAACAATCAGGTTGTGTTGAGCCAAGTCGCAACGCTAATAATAGTCTTCAACGAAGCCAGAAATAAGCATGCAAGGGTGTCCACTGACTCCTCTGATAAATTTGAGTATCCGGGTGAGGGTAATTATCATTGGAACCACAAGAACACCGATGAAAAGATGGTTGATTGTTATGAAGGATCGACCGTTGACTTATGAGATGGGAATGAGAAGGCTTATTACATCCTCCTAACCGGGGATGGCCACTGATGGCCCATGTTATCCGATTCCGCGAAAGATGACGGACGGGATTGGGATGGAACACACTTATATTCAATAAGTACCTGGATGAAGAGAACAAGATAGTAATCGTTAGCTAGTGTAATGATTTGTCACAGACTCACACATCCGGAGAGCATGGTCAACCAGACCCATATTCATCTCTGGATCCGTCCCAGTAAAAATACTGAAGACCAAAAACCGGAGACGCATCAGTATATGTGATTAGTTGGTACCGTCCCTCTACATTTAAGGGCGAACTCCGACATAGTCGCCCAATCACCAAGCTGTATTATGCAGATTTTACGTCGTCGAAACCTTTACACGCAGTGCGTGCATTGCTCTGAACCTTCGATGATAACGCAAATTCTTTGGCAAGGCAGGAAAAGTGTGATTCCAGGCATTGGATATACGAGAATTCCTATTTTGATACTTGAACTTGAAGGGGTCGGGGCTTGAGGTGCGAACGTGGGAACTTACCTTCCCGACAGCGAAGCGTCCAGGCAGTGTCTTGTTGTTTCGTCTCCTCGCTGCGACCTGTACAGAACATATTAATTTTTTGATAAACTCGAACGACGCGATCCTCATTCACCTATCCAGAGTGCAATAGCGTCTGGAGTTTGTGGTGAATCATTGAAGCATGATGGAGACTATCAGGAGGAGATGCGTATGCAAACGTAGTACGGCTCAAAAAAAAAAAACTCCTTACACCTTTTATCAGCTCAAATCAGGCCATCTTCTGGCTTTCCTGATCATCATTGCAACTGCATTATAAGGAGGAAATTTATCTCCCATTTACGCACGTTTGGGATGGCGCTTTGTTGCTTCGTAATTCGTGACGATTTACAATCCATTGTCAATATTCTGGATGGGGCAACGTTCCAACTACCAATCCATTTGCGCACCTGGTGCTATTCCTGTTTTGTTTCGCAGAGGAGGCATACCGCATTCGTCATTGGTTTAGGATGACTCTACATAGACACTGCATTGAATCACCCCTTATCATCCTTTTTCGGTTCCTGTGGGGCGGTCAGTGCTTATCTTATCTCAAATGGCCGTTGACTTATACGCCCATTCCTACTATCAAGCTATTTCTACTACCACCACCATTACCACTGCTCCTTCACAAACATCATGGCCTTTTCTTCCGCTATCAAGTCATTGACCCAAGCCGCCTTTCCTAAGAGACAACCTACGCCTGCCCTTGCTACACAGGTCACAACTACGCTCGACGCTGTCGACAGTGACCGGGAAGTCGATCCTACCAGTGACGCTGCCCTATCACTTTCCTCGTCGTTTCCCTCGTTCGCTAGTTTCAAAGACCAGCGCGCCTTCGAACACGAACGCCAATGTGCCAAACGTACAGAAGAATATGCTAGGACACAGGATGCGAAGGCTTCCAAAGGTCTGTCCAAGTGGCGTCCTGCATTACCTGTGCATCAGAGGAGGACTACCAGCGCGAGGAAGGGTAGACCTGTAGGCTTCGGAGGTTCGGAAGATGAAGCGAACACGCCCAATGTGTTGGAACGAGTCAGAAGCGCAGGCACAAGGAAGGAGTCTAGCCCCGTTCAGAATTCAGAGGTGAAACTCGCAGACTTAATCAAACCAGGTTCTGTACGCAAAGCTCGGAAGAACAAGGGTATGTATTATTCTGTTGTCAGTCTTCTTTTGTTCTCACTTCGTCATCTTATACAGAAGCTGACTTTGAATTGATTCCTGCGGTGCGGCCCGTTATTGTTCTCGACGAGCTCGCTTTCATGCACGACGTGCCTGCTCCCCGCGATTTGGAGCAAGAATGGCAGCATGTCTATCACAGCGATGGTGATGACTCCGACGCGTCGCTCTCTATATCCACTCCTACCTACGCTAATGTCGTTCTTGGCGGCCTGAGCTGAACGCAGTTTCACGGTTCGGACCCTTCTACTTCGTCGTGATCGACTTTTTTTTTCTTATCCTCATCTAACAAATCATACATCAATACCTTCGGATTGACCCATTCATGTCTTCATTCTATGACCTTTTATCCATGCTGTTGACGAACTATATCTATATTATTGTTCTCTTACTCTTTTTGTTATGTTGACCATGCGTACTTTCGTATCTTACTTCGAGGTTTTTTCCGTCCACGTATGGTCACTTCACAACCTGTTAATGATTTCTTGTAATTGTAGGGCATGTGCAGTAGATCTTCTAGAATAACAATTTACAATAGTGAGTAAAGCTGTCGGTGAGCGCTGGTTTTATCGCAAAGGGATGCTATGATGGTGGTTGAATCTCTCGACAAGTAAAGTTACATGATCATGGTCAACGATTGTGATTACTGTCAATTATGTATGTATTTCTACTCAGACATCTATAAGTTCGATGTAGACAATTGCGCCTCAGCAAGGCACCCATCCAATCTTAAATAACAAGTATCCGCGTTCGTCTGCGCGTCCTACACCCTTCAACTTGCCCAGTTCAGCCTTCTCCAAAATAGCCAGCTGCCAATTATCTACTTGATCGCCACCCGTCAAGGACGAAGACGCATCCGGGAATATATCCTCGACCGTATGAAACATTCCCTCGTGTCTACCACTAACGCGGAGCGCCATCATAAGCCAGAAAACTCCTCCCGTACCGGTTGAGCTATTAGAGAGTGTGGGACGCAAGAGCAAACGCTCCACACAGGCTTTGATCCACTGAGCATGGTCGGGATGGTAGATAACGTCGGCACCGAAAATGAGATCGAACGGTTCATTCATTGGAGCAAAATATTGAGGACGTTCCCAATCCAACTGATGAACAGAGATCGGAGGAGGAGCAGAAGAAGGAAAATTAGTGGCAATGTTGGCGCAGAGGTTGAGGAGGACTTCGGGATGATAGTCCGTCGCAAAAATGGAAGCAGAAGCGTGTAGGGATGAGAGCAACTTGCGAGCAATGATGCTCAACAGTCCTGTACCCGCGCCAAGTTCGAGGATGCGCAAAGGGGAACTGCTGGTGTTCGTAAGGCTTGATAACGAAAACCTTGCAGGATCTGCACAAATCCTTTCGGATAACACAACCGAGCTAGCCCAACTCTGCAACCCGAC